>PVJC01004723.1:0-62422 GCA_004026665.1 Murina feae | reverse complement strand
CATCAGCAGATGAATGGATTAGAAAACTGTGGTACGTCTACGCAATGGAATACTATGCTGCTGTAAAAAGGAAGGAGTTCTTAGCATTTGCAGGAGTATGGATGGAGCTGGAGAACATAATGCTAAGTGAAATAAGCCAGTCAATGAAAGAAAAATACCACATGTCCTCACTCATCTATGGATAATAATAACCATTATAAACTGGTGAATAAAAATAGACTCAGAGGCAGAGCAACATCAAACAGACTGTCAAATTACAGCAACAAGGACAGGGACGTTGGGGAGGGGGTAACAGATAGATATTTTTTAAAAAATGTATATGCAAATATATTTCAGGAAAGAAATATTTTAAATAACAACTCTAAAATTTATCATTTAAGATCAAATTTTGTATAGATAAGTGCTATCAGAGTTCTAGAATTGCTTTCCATTCAATCTTGAAAAGAAGTTCAATGTCTGAACAAAGATTTTATGCAGCAGCAATGTTGTATGAGGCATGATACTAAACATTGAAGAATGACATAAACTGGACTTTGTTTCTGCCTTCTAGATGTTTTGTGTCTAGAAGCAAAGGTAAGGCATTTACACAAATAAAACCCTGTGATTCATGCTAAAGGAGAAATCAAAGTGATAACCAAATGCATAGAGAAATTCCACACCTAGAGGAAACCAAGAGCCACTTCATATAGAGGAGTTTTGCTCAGGAACAAATTGTGTAATATACATTAAAGTACTCTGCAAACTGTAAAAACTCTTTCCAATATTAGATGACTTTTCCCAAGAGCAGAACATAACATGCTGCAGTCTAAATTAGACATGAAGAAGGATAGTTGGATTAGACAGTTTAGAGTCTACTAAGGGTGTAGAAACCAAGGAAATACACAATATCCCTCAGACAAGGAGATTCGAGGCAGAACAGGTGTTGATGGAGAAAGAGCCAACAGAAGCTGTTTGGAGACCAAGGTTGAGTGAGCATCTAGGCAGCAGGGCCTCTTCACTGTAGTCTCCACCATATTAGTTTGGCTCTTTACAGGGCTACTCTTCCTATCGCTACTGAACCTCATGAGCTTTCTATCTCCTCTTCATACCTTCTCTCTCTCTGCCTTGTATTTCTCCTGCACATTCCACTTCTCCTTACCCACCTTGGCCTCAGGCTCTTCCTTGGGGCTGTCCTCTATACCTACATCTTTTTCATATCAGACCTCCCTGTTGAGCTTAAGGATTGGCTGCCTTTGAATCAGGGGCCTGACCATTGTCCAATCAACTTTGACTGGGAGGAAATGGCCTTGTGGTTCAAGGTGTGACCATTTAGGTTTTCTCTTTCATTCACACATTTCTTTATTCAATCACTCATTGTTCTGTGTATGAGGTGATACAATCTGAAAAACATTTTTTGTTAAGGTCCATGTCTTTATGATGCTTCCATTCTAGTTGGGAGAGACAATAATAAAAGTAAGATAATAGACAAGCAGGGTAAATTCATACATAGAGTTATTATCTATTTTGGAACATTACTTAAAATCAAAATCCTTTCACTGTTCCATTTATTTAGCCCAAATGCATTGTAATTTCCAAACTCATAAAAATATAAATTTTTTATCAGAACTGTTTCCCCAATTTAGAGGTTATATTCTCAAGTCCTGCCACCTTTTCTACATCACCCTAAGCTCATTCAAAATCAGATAAATAGCATGATTAAAATACTTTAATTGATTTTCATAAGCATCACCATATAATTACCAGATTACGGATTGTTTAGTTTTACAAATACAGATGGAAATTGTTCAATAGATCAGTGTTTTCAGTTAACCTCTTCCAATATTCACTATTAATTTTTATTCACAAGTGAATTTACAGTAAGCATTTTTCTGCAAAGTAAAGTTTTATCCACATTTATTTTTCTATATCTCCTTTAGATCTTCCAGAAATAGGAGGACTTCATTTTATCTATATGATTTTGTTATATGTATATTTATAAAAGTTAAACAATAAGTTCTCTTGGGAAAATCTGGAGAAAAGACATAAAATAAATGTTATTTTTATCACTAAATAATGAAGTGACCCTAAATAAGCAAGTTATTTAACTTTTCTGAAACCCAGCTCCCTAATGGTAAAATTTATGATTGGAAGAGATGATACATATAAAATTTGGGACACAAAATAAGAACTCAATAATCTTATTCCTCTTTCAAGATGGAATAATTTTCTATATATCCAATCTCTCTATATATAAAAGCCTAAGCAACTGTCCAACCGTTCAACCATTCACCTGGTAGCTATGATGTGCAATGACCACCAGGAGGCAGATGCTTCAACCAGTAGAGGAGGGAGCCTGATTCTGCACAGAATCAGCCATGAGTTAGGCTGCTGCTGGGGCACTGTCAGTCCTGAATCTGCTTCACCTGCACCCTGGACCCAGAGAGGAGTGAGCCTGATTCCAGGGTGTGTCACCCGAGAACTGCCTTCTTGCAATCCGGGACCCCTCAGGGGATATCAGAGAACTGCTTTTGGCCCAATCCCCACAGGCCAGGCTGAGGGACCCCACAGGTACACAAATCTGTGCACCAGACCTCTAATTAACTATAAGAGGAAGAGAAATAATGTGCTTTTAGTCCAATATAGCATATGGCTTAGAACTTTAAGTGAGCAATCTTAAAATGCACATTATTTACTTAATGGATAAAATGGCTACCTTAACATTATTAGTACATATTAAAATGCTTGTCTCAGAAATAAAAAAGTTATTATAAAAATTGCTATTATATGTACAGGATAATTGAACATTTAAAATATGATCCACTTACTACTTGCATTTCACAAGGTAATGTTAGCAATTACACAATAATCATTGGCTAATCTTATACTAACCATTGGCTAAATCTTATTTTCTCATCTAAACCAGAATTAAGAAACTCAATAATGGTTAAGTTTCACTCTCTTTGGCTAAGAATTTATCAAAAAAAGATTATTTAATTCTGTAGTTGGAGATTATCTTATGTGATTATCAATACTCATTTCAGAAATTTGAACTGCTATTTAAATATGACTGAGTTACAAATTTAAAAATAATGATTTACCTTTGAGTGGATGTTTTACCATGATGACCTTCAGAAAAGAGAATTTAGAAGCAGAAGATAATGTTTTCTTCTCAAGGCTAAAATGTACTAGCTGTGTAATCCTGGAAGTTACTTAACCTGCTGAGGCTCAGAACTCTCATTTACAAGACTGTAAATAATGTCTGCCCTATTCTCCTCATGGACCATTTTGAGGTAATGGACATAAAAGCACTCAGAAAACTCTGAACCTCTAAGAGAACAAGGAAGGAACTAGGCAGAGTGAGTGGCCCTTTCTTTGAGTTTCCAAACACACCCCTCCATAATATAATTACCTGCTCTCATGGCTGAAAATGGTATAATGGAGGGAGAGGGTAGAAACCACCTGCCCCCCAGGAGCCAGGAAAACCTGAATTGGAATCACTTATTTAACTAGAATCCATGTTATTTTTGTGATGTTCAACTTCTGCAAGAGAACCAACAAAGGAGCCATACAGACAACAAAAGGCAGCTAGCCAAGAGGTTGTCCTGGCCGAAGGGGTTAGCACCTCTGCTTCAAGAAGGCGATGAAAGGGGTGTTTGCCTCCCAGCCAAAATAACATGTTTAGTGGCTCCAGAGTAGCTCACTGTCTACCATAAAAATCCCAGAACAGGAATGAGAAATTGGTCCAAGGTGGGAGTATTATAGGAGTCTTACATTTATAGGCTACGATAAATTGGTGAGGCTTCAGTGGGAGACGTTGCAGGGCACTCTGCCTCAGGCACTAGCTGTTCTGATGTTTCAAGAGAGAGCCTGCTCAGTCTCACACATGTTCTCTCTCCCCCTTTCCTTCTCCCAGATCCAAAGTTTGTACAAAAAACAAAATCCCTATTTCTTGATTTTGCACCAAATGGATCTCTACTACATTAATATCTGGAAGGCAGGGCCCATTCAAACACACTCTCTTGCTAAAAGGGTGAGTTGGTTCTTATACCTGCTGTGTTCCACTGGCAAAAGACTATAATCCCTCACTCCATCCTGATCTTTAGAGAAACAAACGAATAGGAACCATCTGAGGCAGAGCTATTGTTTATATATTGTGTTTGTGTGCACCTTTCTACGATGCCCTTACTCTTAACAAGGAGTGTTTGTCTGCCAACAATTTCAGAGTTAGTGGCAGGGCTCCTCTTGACAGACTGAGAGGGGTTCACAGAGGAAGGAGTCATCATCTGATTAAGGCTTTTGGGCCAATTAAAACTCTCTGGACAGGATCCTTTTTCCCTCACTTAGATTGCAGCGAACAGAAAGCATATTATCTCGCCAGGCAATTATCAACTCTAAAAGTGCTTGTGGTTTTAGGACTTCGGCAGAACTTGTTGAAAACAGCATCAGCATAACACACTGTACAAACTCTAATTTCACTGGCTCTTTTGTCCCACATGACGCATGATGACATTTATGAAGGTCTGTTTTCCCCCTCAGGGTCATTTCTTTCTTTCCTTTTTTTTTTTTTATCTCCCACAGCACCAATCAGCATCACTTAATTCCAAATCATTATATTAGCCATTCTTTTCACTAGACTAGAGAACTTCTTTTTAATTGTCCATATCATGGCCACCATGCATCAAAGGTAGGATCATTATTTTCCATTTCTTTTCTCTTCTAGAGACCCATGTTCTTAAAGGAGGAGTTTTTAGGGTTGGGAAGAGGAGAGAGTCAGAGACTGGGGGCAAATTTCATTGTCAGCAATTTGATCTGGGCCTTTGAATACACCAAGCTCAGACACTTCATACAATTCCATATTCAGAGTCTGAGTTCTTTTCCTTATTAGATATAGGGTTGACTGACTGGAACTTAACCCAAAGACTTAAGCATCTGATGAAAGCTGTCTGAATAATATTGCATGTTTGTTATTAAAGCATATAGTGCTAGTTTTCTGGGGCACTGTAGTCTCGCTTAAACATGTATAAACTGCTTAATTAGAGATTATAGCACTATTGGGAGAGAAAGCAAAAGTGATCATTTATATGATAATGTGAGTTGATAATTTAGGAATAATTCATTCTCATAAATGTTCCGGCTCTGTCATATAAGTTTATTACTTTTTCTGTATGGTAGAACAGAAGCCCCATCCAGAAAATAAGGCCTTTTATGAAATAATCTTTAATTGACTTTTTTTTCCTGTATGGTAGACTGACACATAAAACATAGTAAGGTTTTAGGGGGTGAGGATTGTCACAGCTCCCCTTCCTACTGTTTTTCTGCTCTATGCTCTTTGCCTTGTCCATAGACTGGGGCAGCCAGTGTGGCATGTCCAGGGAGGGGGAATCTGTGGTGGGAGTTCAAATTTGGAATGGGGGATTTGACCAGATGAATTCTAAGTTTTCTTCCAAGCCTGACTTTCTCCTTCCTTAAACAAGAGTTGGAAATGATTTCTAGCTGCAAACACCAGCAGAGATCCAAACTAAAAAGATATGTTGTGATAAGCCATTAGACAAAGAAAAAAATAGCAAATGGGGTTACATGTCAAATAGAGAGTTTGAGGATAGACTATTTTAGTCAACATTTTATTTCAGCTTAAAATAAATTCTGGGTTTTTACAAGTCAATTTTTAAAGGCAGTCATTTATGTTATAATCTTTCTCAGAAGATGAGAGAGGGGTAGGGGATGTGGGCCGTTCCAGAAGCACTTTAGTAAAGATATATATATTTATATATATATAAATCTATACTAATAAAATAAGTAAAGCTGATACAAGGTAAAATTGTATAATGATTAAAGATCCTACCCTATTTTTTTTCAGAAAGACAGATGATGATAGATAGAACATAAATATATTTTGTAAACATATCACTTTTGAATGGTTTTTAGTAGCCTAAATAACATATGGCCACATGTCTTTTGCATTACCTTGACTAATAGTACTCATTATTAAAATGTTCTTGAATATTTTTTAATATTTACCTGTCAATTTTTTCCCTTGTGGTTTCAGGGTTTGATATTAAGATCATAAAATCATTCTATCCTTTTTCTAGGAGAATATATTTTTGTTGTGTTTAGAATTTTAATCTACCTGTAATTTGTTTCGGATGATATGAGATCAATATTCTTTCTATTTTTTCTCCCAGTGGGTATAAGAAAATAGTCTCTCCTTCCTTTACGGATTTGAAATGTCAGGTTCATCATATAAACATTGTTGGGACAGAGGGCATGATCTGCAGCATATTCTGCTTCATTCGTCTACTTGTCTGTTCCTCTGCTAATGTTGTATAGATGTTAACTTCTTTGGGTTTTGTACTAAATTTTTCAATCTACTGGGGAAAAAATCTGTCACCATTTTTAATAGATAACCTCTAATACATGTTCCAGCAGAGATGAATTATTCCAGCCTGAGCTAAGACCTGAGAAGTGTTTTGAAGTAGAGAGTGGAAGAGAAACCCTAGAGTCCAAAGATCTTTCTCCCTCAACAAACAGAATTTGGTGGGTTGACTGTATTTTCTAGTGACCTTTGTTTGGGAGATGTCCAGGTGACTCTGCCTGACCCCACAGGAAGACGGCAGGTGACAGCATCTGCACAAGCCACAGAATGTAACCTTGACCAGATTCAGTGTCTGCTTTTAAGGAGTTCAGAGCCTAGTAGGCAAAGGCAGCCAGAGGGAAAGGGGTCTCATTCCAACTGGAAGTTGATGAATGAGAGGTTAAAATTCCTGCCGTCATCACCAGAGGTAAAAGCAAAAGAGCCCTATCGGTGAATAATTCATTTAACTAATGGGAAAGAGAACAGTTTCCAGAAATCTTTAAGCAGGGAAATGGCAGAAAGTACTGTAATTGAAACTCCACCTTGGAGTATGTTACAAACCTCAAATGAAAGCTTCTTAGTTTACTTCTTACCACATATTTCTCTATAGAAGTAAACTGGCCTTTCAGAAAGGAGACCCCTGTTAAAATAATGCTATTTATTAAATGTGTATTTTTTTTTACCAGAAACACATACACATATACATATATATGTGTGTGTGTGTGTGTGTGTGTGTATATATATATATATATATATATACATTTTAATTTTTGAATTTATAATTACAAATATACACACACATATATGTCATATGAGTGTGTGCATATAAATCTTCATTTATTCATGACAAGCACCCAGGAGGTAGCTATTATGCCTTTTATTTCACATTTGAAGGTGCTAAGGCTCAGCTATCCACAATCATCACACTTTTATAGACCCTTGGCAATTACAGCACTACCCTTAGTCTCAGCTCCTCGTGGGGGAAACATGAGGATCTATGCAAAATCAACTACTGTGAGTAATTTATGAGATCATGGATATAAAACATGTAGCACAGGGCCTGGCACATAGAAAGTGCTCAACAGCAAATAAATATTCAGATTACACAACTACGAGGTAGCCAAACAGAGCCTATATGAATAAAGTGATTCTCTTCATGCTCAAATCAAACACTGCATATTTATTTAGGTTGGGTTTTTCTTAACCGTGTTCTGGAGCCTTAAAAGAAAAAAAGATCCTTTAGTAAAAAAAAGGGTAAGTTAATCTAAAAATAAAATTATTTAAAATACAAGCTCATTATGAAACAAATATAATGGGTTTTAACTCCAACATTCCAACTGCTCAGCATTGCCTTCCAAGCCCTTTAGCAGTTCAATAGCAAGGTTCCAGACACCAGATTTCTAATAGAAGCAATAAAAATATCTCATTGGACCAGCATGCTTATCCTACCTAAACCCACATCCAAACACAGAAGCCTGTGCCAAGATCCAAATGGGTAGTGCCTCCGTATCCCACAGGCAATCCCACCTCTACTCCCACAAACAACCAACCATGTTGGCTCCAGACAGCAACACATCACAAGGAGTCAGGCTCCAGGTGTCTTTGGAGCTGATCCTAGCCAGGGTCCACTCTCATCTGGAAAGGGATTGTGTGAGTCCATTTGGAAGGGAGGGACTGTTCAGATCAGAGTTTCATAATCTGGGATTATGAATAGCCATTCAATAAATGCTTGCTGGTTAATTGATTGGGGTGGGAGGACCACATGGAGCTTAGTCACAAAACTCTGTTCTGCCATTCCCTAAAGCAACGGGCCTAAAGAAAGTCATAACACTTTAAGTTGTTCTTATGACCTGGGAATCTTTTCGATGACCTCCTTGTCTAAACCTACAAGGAGTTGAGATCAAGTCAGGTCTATTTCCAAATCAACAGATTAAAAACTACTGGCCTAAATGTGTGATGGTGACAAGGGAGAATTGGCATGAGATTAAAATGCCATTCCATTGAGCTTTGGAAAGATTTAACCAAAGAAATTGCTTCTAAGAGTTCTCATTCTTCCTTTTATTCTTCTTCCTTCTCTCTCTTGTTTAGTGCTAGAAGGTCATAGAGAAAAAGAAAGAGGAAAGAGTAGGAAATGGATGTTTTCAAGAAGAGTAGGTGGAGCCATTTTATAGTCCAGTTGTTCCATCACTTACTTCTCCTTCATAAGTATATAATTCCATTTAAAATTTGATTATCATTATGGTTGATGTTGGATTTGGGAAAGGGAGAAGCTTTTCAAAATTACCAAATTATCAATTTTCAGCAATGAATATTTCTTGCTTTTTTGTTTATAATTTTCATTTCTGTCACAATATAACATGTAATATAATTGCATACAAATTTGGGGGAAGCCTGGGGAAAATAATTATTCATTGTCCAAGCACTTGGAAATAATAATAGTTAGCATTTACTAAGAGCTTTCTAATGTCCCAGGCATTGCACCAAGAGCTTTATGCATTATCTTTTTTAATTTTCACAACACTATGAAATAAGCACTATTCTTATCTCCCATCTATAGTTAAAATTAAGGCACAGAGTAGTTTAGTAACTTGCCCAGAGTCACACAGTTTGGAATTGGTGAAAATAGTACTTAATCCCAGAGAGCAATTTCAATGTCTAAGCCCTCAATCACCTTTTTTCCATTTAATATTTTCATCCTCTTTAAACTGGAGTTAAAATCACACTGAACATACAATTTCGGAACAGGAAGAGTATACTCTGATTCCCCTCAAACAGGGAGATTTTCTAGTTCCTATTTGAATGAAAGAAAAAAGCAAGTCTACTAACTTTATTTCAAAGTGTTCTATGATGTTTCATGAGCCACTAAAAACAAAAACAAAAAACATAATAAAGCAAATTACTTCATAAGGAAACTTGTACAAAAAAAAAAAACAAAAAAAAAACTAGTGCAATCTAGAATGAAAAAGAGGCCAATATCTCATGAATCATCTTTTAATGGGTCTTCATCTAAAGTCATCCTCATCCTCATACAGTCAGTCCCACCGATCTGAGTACTACCTGTGAATAATCTCAAACTTCTCCACATGCAATCAACACACAATGGTTAAAATCAATAAGAATTCAAGGAGACTATATATATATATATATATATATATATATATATATATATATAGAAATAGATATAGATTAGATATAGATATAGATATAGATATAGATATAGATATAGATATAGATATAGATATAGATATAGATATAGATATATAGATAGATAGATATCTGCCAAAAGGAAGAGCTGACTCTTTCACACCCTGGTGAATTGCCCTGATCATCAGGTATTTGTTACTTTTCCCTTCTTCGCTTTCATTCATTTTCTAGAACCATGAGTTCTACCCAGGGAGCTTCATGGCCTACATAAATGAGAAGCATGTGGTTTCCACTTCCTCCAAAAATCTTATTTGTTGTTGTTGTTCAGGCCTGGGCCTTCCTGGGAGGAGGTGGCACTCCCTATCTGTCCTTTGAAGTCCTGGACTCTGATGTAGGACATCAGGTCTGCCAGTCGGTATGTTGAGAGGAGAAGGCCCAACCTTTCCCTATACCCTGGCTTCATTCAGAGCAGTTCTGCCATTACCTTTTTATATTTGGGGGTTCTATATAAAACTTTAGTTGAATAAAGGATTCTGCAGCTATATTTTGTTTGGTAAAAATTACTGGATCAGATGTTTACTAAAGTATATTTCAGTCCTATGTAATCTTTTCTTATAATAATCAAATTTGAGTTGGTATATTTCATGCAAAGCCAAAAAAGTTATCCTCCTCACATCTGTAGCATATGTTGTTTTTTCACAGGCCTTCCCCCCCCCCTTTTTTTTTCCTTTTACTGGCAATATTTATGAATGGTCTGAATTATCTTAATCACCAGCAGCTGTATATTATGTTTAGGCTACATAATTTATGGTCTCTAATTCTCAACTCTCAGCATGTTGGAAGGTATTGTTTGATCACATTATTTCAGATTCTGGGAAACCAAGACTTCTAGATGGCACACAAAGGTAATACTGATCAGCCTCTGTCTCCCTCAAATTAGTGTTCACATCTGGTTTCCTAAGATGTCTGAGCATTGATATCACAGACATCATTTGATGTTTATCTCAGACTCTCTTAAGGCATGACATGTGAAATGCATCAAAATTAGGAGAGCTTGATAGACAAATTTCTAGAAAGGGATTATCATGCAATTATCATGTAATTATCATCAGTCATGAAGGGCTCATGATAGTCTATGTGTATTCCTCATAATTAGAGATGTTAGTAAAGAGTTTTTTAAATAGTATCTGTTAGCTTTAAATCTGGGTAATGCTTGCTTGTCCAGTGTGGTTTAGCAGTTGAGCATTGACCTATGAACCAGGAGGTCAGAGCTGGATTCCCAGTCAGGGCACATGCCTAGGTTGTGGGCTCGATCCTCAGGGTGGGGTGTGCAGAAGGCAGCCAATCAATGATTCTCTCACATCATTAATGTTTCTATCTCTCCATCCCCCCTTATTTTCTCTCTGAAATCAATAAAAATATTTTTTAAATGAATAAATAAATGAATCTGGAGAATGCTTTAGTCCTGGAAGGTCAATATGTTTTAGTAAACTCATTGTTTGTGCCTGTGTATTTTGTTTCATTTAAGTCATTCTCAAAGTGTGGTACATAGACCATCTATATGAACATCATGGCAGGGAAGTATTTTTTTGGAGAGAATGTTTTTACTGAGTCAGAATCTCTAGAAGAAGGGCGCATCTTGCGCATGCTCTAGAGCTTCTAATGCACACCAAAGTCCTTTTCTTTTTTCACCTGACTTCTTTGATACAAAATGGCCTCAGAAAATATCATTTGTGTGCTTCAAATGTTTTGGCCACCAAAGATACGAGGTTTTGCATGTCCCCTTGCCAATCAACTTTTCTTTCTTTCTCTTTCTTTCTTTCTTTCTTTCTTTCTTTCTTTCTTTCTTTCTTTCTTTCTTTCTTTCTTTCTTTCTTTTCTTTCTTTCTTTCCCTTCCTTCCCCCCTTCCTTCCTTCCTTCCTTCCTTCCCCCCTTCCTTCCTTCCTTTCTTCCTTCCTTCCTTCCTTCCTTCCTTCCTTCCTTCTTTCCTTCCTTCCTTCTTTCCTTCCTTTTCTCCATTCCTTTCTATAATCCTCACCTGAGAATATGCTTTCATTGAATTTTTTCAGAGAGAGAGGAAGTGGGTGGGGAAGAGAGAAAGAGAGGAAAATCACATTGATTTATTGTCTCTCATACATTCTCTGACCAGAGATCAAACCATAATCCAGGCATGTACCCTGACGAGGAATTAAGCCTGCAACCTTTTGATATATGGGATGATGCTTCAACCAACTGAGCCACCCATCCAGGGCTCAATTTCTTTTTTAAAAAATAAAATAGGAACTGTAGAGTTGAGGTGGGGTACTGGAGGTGATCTATAAGGTACCTACCAACTCAAACATGCTACTCCTGAGGCTATTTGGGTTAACTTACGCTTAGAGGCCAGAGCAGTTTATTACCTTAGGTACTTTTTAGTTTGAGCACTTATCCCCTAAATAGCACACATTCAACCTGGAGAAACTTTTAAAATATTTATGTACATATTTATGATGTGGAAAATGGAAAACGATACATCTGGGAACAAATACCAGTAATGAAAAAAAAGTGTCTAATAAAATAAGCAGACCAGTCAGAAGTCATTTACCATCTGATTCAGTTCCTCCTGGGGGGGCAATCGAATGAGGTCTATCTTGAAACCTACAATTAAATATACTGTACAGTCTAACCAGAGAATACATGATGTGGTCCCTTATGAGTCTGCTTTTTTGTTGAATAATTTAAGGTTCCTAAACTAATTTCTAAGTTTTCTGAGTCACTGATTTGAATTTTTCTCAGTGGTCTATTTACTCTGAACAACATCTGGTGACAAACTTTTATTCTATGGATTTTGACCAATGTTTATTTTCTTAAGCAATCATTATTTAATAGTGATAGTGCATCATCTTCTACTTCCTGAAATACTCTAAATCATCTTTTATTTCCAGAGAACCTGCCATAGATGGTGCTTTAATATCTCTTGTCTATGCCATTACTATATCCTCCAAGAACTCACCATACCCATTTCAATACTTCTTTTTCCCTAATTCCTAAAATGAAAATTGGATTATGTCACTCTTTTTTACAAAACTTTTTATTGGCTATCTATCACCTATTGGGAAAAAGTCCAACCTCTTAGACATGGCATACCAGACCAGTCATAACCTGGCTAAGCCTAGAGCTTTGTACATACTTATCCCCCGAGACACTGAAATCCCAATCATGCTGCTATTTGAGAATCATGTCTTTGAAGATACTGTTCTTTCCTCCTGGGATGCTCTCCTCCCATTATTTTTACATCGCAATGTGCCTGGCATGTTTCATCAATAGCATGGAGTCCACTGAGGCAAGAGTGAAGTTAACATGGGGAAGAATATTAAAAAATAAGGTGGGAGGTAGAAAACAGAAAATCATGTAAGGCCTTATACTATGAGCAAGATGGAACCTCATTGGAAGGATCATAACAAAAGTGACATGAACTGGTTGCTCACTCTTGCTGCTATGGTAAGAGCCTGTGAGAGTGGGAAGGTTAAGAACAGAAGTAGAGAAAGCAATTAAGAAGAAATACATTAATCTGAGTAAGAAGTTGGTGTGGAAACAGTGGAGAGAGTAGAAAGTAGTCAGTTTCAGGATATATTTTGAAACTGGAGCCAACAGGATTTGCTGATGAATTCATGTAAAGCATGACAGAAAGAAGAAATCATGAATGATCATCCCACCCCTCACCCAAGTTTTGGGTCAGAGCAATTGGAAAAACGGAGTAGCAGTCACTTATTAAGATGTAGTAGGAAGAGCACATTACCAGGGATGGTAGCAAATTAGAAGTTCAGTGTTGGGCATGGGGAATTAGAGAAGGTCTTTAGGCCCTCAAGCAGAGCTGAATTGTAGGCAGTTAGATACCTGAATCTGGAATTTAGGGGGAAGTCTGGACCTAGAAAAATTAATTTGGAAGTTGTCAACTATAGCCATTTATTTTTATAAGTGAGCATAGAAGTAAAAGGGGAATATGAAAACATAAAGCACGAAAAAATAGATGAATGAATAAGTGGATGAATGAATTATACTGGTTGAGATAAAAGTGAATAATACAAAATTTATGAGTATCATTCAAAGGATTTTTATTTGTCACTTGCTTCTCTTATGGAATGTTTTCGTTGGTACCTCTCATTTCCAAGAAGACACCACTGATGAAGTTTTTACTAGGCTAATATAGAGATAGTGAATAGTGAATAGTCTTCCAGTTCTTTACCTTAGAGGTCACATATTTGCAAAATTCAATTCATTCATATGATGAGACTATCAGGTTTCAGATGGATAGCACAACTAAAAGAAGTGCTTGGACATGTTAAAAATTTCTTATATCCTCACATGATGGTTTACAATTTTACAATGTGCTTTAGCATCTATTATCTCTCTTTGACTTTGACCTCATGATATCATATAGTAAGTAAGTGAGTGTTATTATTCCTTATTTAAACTGGAGAAAGTGAGGTTCAGGAGGTGAAGTAATTTACTTGAGTTGAGAAATGAGCCATCCTGGCTTGAATCCTGGTAGTCCAACACTTGCCCACTCCAATTCTCCATGTTGTCTCCCTGAAGAGCCTGGGGTCTACCCATCCTTAGCTGCAGTCCAATAAAACTTTCACAGGATAGCAAGCAGCATGAGTCCTTTTCCATTTCACAGTAAAAACTGAGAAGATAAATGGTAGTTACTAATACCATCCATTCAGTAGATCTGCAGCACTTGCCTTTGGACACTTACCCTTTATGAACTAAGTTTCTAAGTCCTACCCATACACTCCCCTACATTCAGATATAGATTATCTTATTTATCTTATTTTAATAACCTCTCCTCAACAACAACATCATTGTAGAATTAGAATACCATTGATTTTACACTTGCTACAGTTTTGGACTTTAACCATGTTATTTCAGCTCACAACAATTCTAACCAGAAAGCAATTGCTTTACTATTTTACAAATGATTAAAAAAACAAAACAAAACAAAAAACTCAGAATGACATGACTAAACACCTATGGTCACATATTTCTGGTAATTGGAAGAATTAATATATAAACTCAAATCTATATTATTTAAAAATTCAAGTTCTTTCCTTAATTCTGCTTCCTCTTGTCATGACCCTACCCCACTCTCCACAAGACAACATCAAAATAAGATAAATTATGCTCTACCCCGCCCTTTTCCCCCTCCAATGAGGTTAATTGTTTCTTGTTTCTCCCTTAAAAGATCCAACGAAGCCCTGACTGGTTTGGCTCAGTGGATGAGCATTGGCCTGCAGACTGGAAGGTCCCAGGTTCGATTCCGGTCAAGGGCATGTACCTTGTTATGGGCACATCCCCAGTAGGAGGTGTGCAGGAGGCAGCTGATCGATGTTTCTCTCTCATCGATGTTTCTAACTCTCTATACCTCTCCCTTCCTCTCTGTAAAAAAAAAATCAATAAAATATATTTTTTTAAAAAATTAAAAAAAGATCCAACAAAATTTTCAATGGGCTCCCATACTTTCTCTCATATCCCCACTACCACCATCCCCTGGGGATTGTAAAAACCTTGCCAGAATCAGTAAGTCCCAGAATAAGCCAGATATCTTTACAACAGACCAACTGAACAGAATTTCCATGTGTCTAAAAGACAAAAGATCCTATTTTATATCAGGCTCCAAATCTGTTTCTCAAATAGCTCCCATAAATCTGAACCCAAGTCAAAAGATATGGTTTATAAGAGAAGCTTTTTTCAGTTAACATATTCATCTCATTGTTTTCCTCCGGGTAAGGTTTCTATGTGGCACACTGCTGGAGAGGAGAGAAGGTCAGCTGGATTTCCACCCTACCTAGTCTTCTCAGGTGCACCTGGCATTACTCTCCACTCATGCCAGGCATCTTGGGGACCCTCATAAAGGAACAGGGTTAGTCACAGAGCCTCAAGCCACCTTCTCTGTACAGACAACCTGGAGAAGAATTTAATTCACAAGTTGACATTCTTATGTCTCTTGCCCATAATGGATTTTTATCACATCATAAAGGAGCTCCTCAGCCAGTTGGAAATCATTGTCTTGCTGAATCAATTATGATTGCAGGGCACTCTGGACTGTTATGTTGATTGCGATGATAATAGGTACGAAGATACAAAATGTGCAGCTCAATAACCATTCCATTAATTTCTAGTTTAAAGTTTATTTCCAATATCATCATTGTGAAGGAGAAAATGACCCACAGGACATAGCACTGGGAAAAGTAAAACTCACTTATAAGTGTGCAGGCATCTAAAAGCCACTTGCTCTCCTGGACTCCATTCCTCATGAAATGCTCAAAATACTGAGTGTGCACAGCCAAGCCCACTCAATATTTGCATAAGCAAAGGGAAAGTTTCAATTGGGGTAATACTGGCATTCAAAACATGAGAGTGGGGGCAAAGTTACATCGTCATTTCCATTACTGACGCAGTGATACAACAAACACAGTGTTCACCACGAACTGCATTAAGACTCCTGAAGCAGAGATATGTCTGAGCACCACCATGTCAGTGATTTCACATAAATATATTTGAATGATGTGCTGTTCACCACTCATTCTCCAGACCAGGTTCCACTTGCCAGGGCTTGTGTTTTGCATGGTTGTGGGAGAGGTGTTTAAATACCAACTTTCATCTTTTTCTCTCTGATAAAAACTGACTCTATTTATCATCTCCTCGGTTACAATTTCCTTTTTTGTGTTGGCTTTTTAATATTCCAAATGAGAAAATCATAAAGCTTCTAATTACAGTCTAACACCAGCCTCAAAATCTCTACAGAGCGCACAGTCATAAGCTAAGACTATTTGGCCATTCAGTTACACTCTCCATCTGAACCCAGAGAGCAGTTCCAGGTAAAAGAAGGTTTGGGTAAGATGAGCTTGGAATTCATAGAGGACTCTGGGTTTGAGTCCAATCAAGTGATAACTACAACAGCAACACTTTTCTTAAATACAAATTATAGATAATTAAAGTCTGTAAAACACTACAAGACAGGACTTGGAATAAAGAGGTAGAGTGATCAGACTACTTAAGAATCTCATAGATGTTCTGTTCATTCATTCATTTATTTATTCATTCATTCATTCTGGTAAGGAAACTTATTGCAGGGATACACACTGGTAGTAAGATGGTTTGTGAGAGAAAGTAAAAAGGGAAAGCTATGATTATAGAACTTTTTCATTCATAAGAAGGGAGAGGGAAGAATAAGGGAAAGGAGGAACTGACAGGAAATTGATGATACTTAACTTGTGTTTTCAAGATGGAATGCCAATATGTCAGGGGCTAGAACGAAAAGGCCAGAGTCCAAGGGAGCAATCTGAGCAGGAGGAGGAAGAGGTCAGAGTACACATGTGCCTGGAGAACCTCATTTGATCTGAGCTCTGTGGGCAGTGTTGAAGTCAAACATAACTGAGGAAATACCAACCCCCCCCAGGGTCTTGTGAGTCAGTGTGTACACTTTTAAGAAGTGTGTACACTTTTCTCTTAGCTAGTTGTTCACATTCTGGCTGCACATTATACTTGAGGAACTTCCCAAATACACTCAGACCCCATCCTCAGAGATTCATTTGGTTTGGGAAGGTCCTGAAGTGACAATTTTTATTGCTACCAGGCATAACTGGGGTGAGCACCACATTACAGGAATGGAGTTATGCTGAGAATATTTAAGCAGAGAAATGTCAAGGTCAGTTCTGTGTTTTCAAGCGATAAGTCTAGCAGGTGTGTGGAAAATTGATGGGAAGAAGTGGAAACCAGGTAGGAAACTACAGTCTGTTAGAGCAGTGGTATTTAAATTGTGGTTCACCAAAACTCCTCTAGGGCTTTATATAATCTTTGCCAAGATTATAAAACACTTGCTTTCAATTTGTTTTTTAAAAACATGTGTTTAATCAATGCTGAAAAGAATTATTGACAAAACATCCAATGTGAGATTAAATTTTAACATATCAGCAATAATTTATTTTGTTTGCAATTTAATTTAATATTCTTTTGATATCTTTAATTGGCAAATAATATGGAATTATACAACTAGCTATTTAAAATTGTGTGTGGGAGTCTCTAGTCTACAGAATTTTTTAAAAATAGGGTACAACAAAAAAATAATAAAAATAGGGTACAATAGTAAGGATGAATGGCCACCCACAACCCCAGATTTCAAATATTTGTTTTCTTCAAATTCATTCTCATATGTTTACTTCCTTTTTGTGCATAGTAAAATACATGTAAGAAAAACTTACCATCTTAAACACTTATAAGTGTACTGTTCAGCAATATTAAGTATATTCTCAGTCATGCAACCAATCTTCAGAATTTTGTCATTTTGGAACTGAAACTCTATTCCCATTAAACAACAACTCCCCATTTCCTGCTACATCCATCCCCTGGAGACCACCATTCTTTCTGTTTCTGTGAATTTGACTACTCTAGATAACTCATATAAGTGGAATCATACAGTATTTGCCTTCTTGTGTCTGATTAGTCTATTTCACTTAATGTCTTCAAGGCCAAGTAGAGACTGATGACACATCAATGAATATATGATATAAATGGTTTAAAACATGTCTTCAAGATTTGTCCATATTGTATCACGTGTAAGAATTTCTTTCCTTTTTGAGGCTGAATAATAATTCAGTGCATGCAATTCCATTACCCATACAAACCACAGTTTGTTAATCTATTTGTCTGTTGATAGACATTGGATTGCTTCCACTCTTAGCTATCATGAATAATGCTGCTCTGAACATGTGTGTGTGTCCGTATGTCTTTCAGACCATGCTTTCAATTATTTTGGATGTATATCTTGAAGTGGGATTGCTGGATAATACAATAATTCTAGTTTTTGTTTTTTAAGGAGTACATTTATTTTATCTATTTATAAAATAGAGTTCTAGTTAAGAATTTATTTAAAGATGTTGGGAGGTGAGATGAATATGCTGCTTTGGGGAGGGAGAGCAAGAGAGAAACAAAAGGAGAACCATGTGAGAGGACAGAGATGATAGGAATGGAGGGCAGGAGTGGAATAGATCAGAAAGGGTAAGAAGGTGATTGTGTTAAAGTCTCTGAGATCTTCCCCCATCCCCAACCATCCTACTCTTCAATGACTATGACCCTGTGTGTGTGGCGGGGCGGGAGGGGGGGGGAAGGCGGGGGGTTGGGGGAAGAGGAGAGGACAGGGTCCTGGGATTTATGAAAATTTTATGATTGGCCTTGTCCACAGCTAACTAGAGGGAAAGCCATTATATAAAGACTATAGTAAAGTAAAAAAAAAAAAAAAAAAAAACTGCATTAGTTTCCCAGCCTCTTCTCCGTAAGGGTTCTCCTTTTACGTCACAGGATAAAGAAAGTGCACAGAGAAGTTCCTCATTCTACTTTGCTCTGATATTCCAAAATTTAAAGCACCACAGTGAATTCTGCATTGTGTTTTGAAAAGCAAGTTACTTAAATTCTCCAAATCAGTGAAGAAGGTTCCTATCAGAAGTAGTGGAGAACTAACAGTGGTACTCTCAAACAGTTAGCTGGGGACAGCAAAGAGAAAGCCAACAAAAGGAGGTTATTATGCAAATATAAGGCCGGTAACTGCCTGCCTATCTAGAGTAGCCTTGGCAAAGAATGGAGGGGAGTAGCTGATTTGATGAGTTTCTGCCACGCTGACTAATAGGCCTCTTTCTAATTAATAACAGGCTTCTGCATAATTTTCCCCCTACAGATTTACTGACTATCTTGATATGGTTGGGAGGAGGAGGGTGAAAGAAGACTGGCTCAAGAATTATACCCTGGTCACAGTTCAGATGGCTTAGCTGGTATGGCAGAGGCCTGGAATGCCTCTGCCATACCAGCTAAGTGCAGGTTCAGAGTATGAAAAATCACACTCTGGAGTAGGCACAATCTAGAGTAGCTACAGAGCAGCATGAAGCCAGAGTGAAACAAGACTCAAACCAAAATCGCTACCAAAGAGAACAGAATGCAGTTGGAGATTGGAGGGGGCTGTAAGCACCTCCCCCCCGCAAGAGTGGCTACTATAGTGAGCGATAAGGCAGCAGCCTAGACTCCAGGGCATAGGGATGGAAAGAGATAGAGACTGTAGAACTGGCAGTTCTCAGGGACTAACTGCAGGTGAGGGCAGTAAGGTGTTCACAGTGTAGAGCTGGAGCAGATTTGGGGCAGAAAATAAATGGCATTTAGGTCTTGAGGGTGGTATTTATGAGTCACGCAAGTAATGAAATGTATGTTATTTCAAATGTATGTATCAAATGTATGGAAAGTAGGTAAACAAATGTATGCTATTCAGGAGAGTTAAGAAAATTAGAAAAAATAGGCTGAAGACACAGGCTAAGGTCCTGGATATGTATGCCATAAGATAGAGATTGAATCTGTAGAAGTGGTTCAGAGAGGAGATGTAGGAAAGCAAAGAAGATACCCTAGAACAAAATCTTGAAACAAACAAACAAAACAAAAACATCAAAATGTGAGGAATGAGCAAAGAGAAAGCCAAAAAAAGAAGACCAAACAGAGAAACAACCAGAAGTGCCCAAGAAATATAGCAAATAGAAGTTTCCAGGAGGAAATGCTCTACAAATGCAGAGAGGACAGACAAGAAAGGGTCACCAGCATCCACCACTGTGGCAATGGAGGTTTTGCACTACTGGGCCAAAGGTTCCATATCTGTGCAGTGGAAATTCTACTGTGAAAAGGAAATTCTACTGCTGCTTCTCTTGCTTTAAGCACCTTAATTCTGTGTACAGGGACATTTGAAAATGTCATGTCTATGGGAAAGCAAACTCAGAGGCTGGTAAGTGAAACTGACACTGCATATATATTTCTCTGAAAGGAAGAGAGTGACTATAACACAGTTCAATGCCTCAAACAAGGGTTCTCACAGAGACAACTGTAGCAGTGGCAGCCATTTTCTGAGGAGCTCAGCAGGCTAATCTGACAATGAAGGCTCTGTTCACTTCTTTCGTTCGGGTACATCTAGTTTCTGCTCCTTTTTTATCATCTCACCTCAGCGTGCCCTCATCCTTGTCCACCCCTCCCCAGTAGTCTCACCTCTCTGGTGGAGATGACACTAGGGATTGAACACAGAGACTCAATGCTGAGTCAGCTGTATGGAAAGGGACAGCACAATGTTAAACAGGATGCATTTCCTAGAAGAAAGATATTTTGATTAAGTTCTAAAGAACTTGAAATGTATGTAATGGTTGAAAGGAAGTGAGTAATTAATGAAGAAATTAAAAGACAGGGAGGATTATGGATGAGATATATTATTGCTACTTAAAAGTAATGCTTTTGTGTTTGTTTTTATTCACTGACGAGAGAGAGAGAGAGAGAGAGAGAGAGAGAGAGAGAGAGAGAGAGAGAGAGAGAGAGAGAGAGAGACATTGGTTTGTTGTTATACATTCATTGGTTGACTCTTGTATGTGCCCTGACTGAAGATTGAACCTGCAGCCTTAGTGTATCAGAGCAGTGCTCTAACCAACGGGGCTTCCTGGCCAAGGCCCTGATGATTTTGTGTTTAAAACGCCTTGGAAAAACCTTCAAAATTCTGGTTACAACACCCTGCTGACTTCTTGTTCTCAAAGTGCCCAAATTTCGGGACTACAATAAGAGTTGTGTATTTCTCCTTCTTGGCAATGGAGGTGTTTTTATTTTAGTTGAGATTTTATATATAAGATTTTCTTTGTAGAAAATAAAGTAAACATGATCACCACTTCAGTTAGCATCAGTCTTTCAAAATTAGTACAGAAAATGTGTGTGCACCTTCATATCTTTCAGGTTTGCTAATTGATTTATCAGCAAATACTGAAGACAAAGAAATCATTCATAATTTTTGAAGTCAAACTAGTGAATTTCTAACAGGAGTAATTTCATTCTATGCTCTAGAATCTTGTTGACTCAATCTTTTAAAAACAGATTTCCCTTAAGAGCTTTAATGAAAAGAGTAAATCAGTGTGCATGGGTTCTGTGGTGCTACTCAGCTTGCAGGAATGCCATTTCTGTAGTAGTGCTAAGGTTCTGTTAAATAAAATTTTAATGTGGATGTGGTAGGAGATCGAGGGAACACCAAGGGAGTAGGAGAGCTTATTATGAATCATTTTAAACAAACATGAAAATATATATTGAGGAGAAATAAGATTATAGATAGTTATAGGATATAGAGGCTTAGCGGGGGGGTAAGAGTAAAATAGACAAGATTCGAAAATTACATTCAAACTTCCAAAGGAAAACAACAAACAGCACAAATGTGTGTGTGTGTGTGTGTGTGTGTGTGTGTTTTGTTGGGTGTTTTTTTTTTTGGGGGGGTAGTGTTTTTTGGAGGGAGATAGGACTTTCAAGAGGTTTTTTTTTTTTAACCCAAGAGGGTTTTATAGTTTTGCCCACAGGCTGGTAAAAATTATTTGATGTGTCAAGACACAAAGTGGAAATGCTCACAATGTCTCTTATTCTTTTGTTAAAACAACCCCAAATATATGTGGGTTTTATAATTCCCACTTCATAGATGGAAAAATTGAAGAAAAGAAGGTTCATAGTTACTTATAGATTGATACTAAATCATTTATAAAAATGGAAAATGGGACCTAGATATCTTATCTCCCAAACCATTGCTTTCTCACCAGGCTGGGCTGGAATGAATGGCCAAAGGAATAATTCATTCTCTTTCCTAGAGAGATTTCAGAACTAGGTAGACATCCATCTAGCTCACTGGGGAAATGTGGCATGGGGCAGGGAGGCACACGTGTTATTTTTTATTTTGTTTGTTTTATTTGCCTAGATAGTGGAACTGTTTAAGGTGGTTTTTATTGTGTGCGTGTTACATTCTAAAAGAAACATGAAAATGAATAAAAATTATCCAAATTCCTGTGTTGCAGAATTATTAATAAGATATTGAAATACTTGTTTCTTTTTTAAATATATTTTATTGATTTTTTTTACAGAGAGGAAGGGAGAGGGTTAGAGAGTTAGAAACATCGATAAGAGAGAAACATTGATCAGCTGCCTCATGCACAACCCCTACTGGGGTTGTGCCTGCAACCAAGGTACATGCCCTTGGCCAGAATCAAACCTGGGATCCTTCAGTCTGCAGGCTGTCACTCTATATCCACTGAGCCAAACCGGTGAGGGTGAAATAATTAAAAATAAATTTAATTTTATTTCCTACAAGTAATAAGTAAACATACAAACAAATTTAACCAACATCAAATAATGTTTATATAAGTTCAAATTCTTACTTTTTCACATTTAAAAAAACAAATCACCCAAACTTGAGTTGTCTACGTTAAATATGTATAGTTCTTACATGTCAATCATATCTAAATAAGTGCTTTTTAAAAAATCAGCACAAATAATACACATTTTTTACTTATTTTCATGGGGCTTTACTTCTAACCACCACCACCATCATCATCATAATATTAATATTATTAAGGCTCACCATGTTTCAGATACCACGCTAATGTTTTCTTTACCTGAATTATGCTATTTTATCCTCAGAACCCATCTGACCACAGGTATGTGCTGAACCATCCTCCCTAACGCTTCTCTAACCTCACCTATTTCCAGGGAAAGACAGACCAGGCGCATAACTGGTCTCAGGGGACAAGCATGGAGAGTCCTGACATTTTCTGTCACCCTCTTCATGCTTCCTTCCCACTTATATCTCACAAGTGACAAATCAGGAAGTTAAGAGAAGGTAATCTGACTGACAGAAACCTATATTTGTAAAACCAAGTTTACTTAAAGAAAATCAGAAAGAGGTGTGGAAAAATCTCAATGTTTCTGCCATTTTCTAACCTTCTGCTGTTCATATTTTTTTCTTTGCCCACTTAGTTCTCTTTTGAATTTAGAGGCAGGAACAGACAGGGAAAGCCCCCTCCTCACTTTCCCCAGCCCTGCTTCTCCTGTTCCAACCATGCTAGCTTTCAGCCACACTGTTCCTGAAAGAAACAAAATGCCTTCTTGCCCAAGGTCCTTACACATTCTACTCCCTCCACCCTTCTCTTTTTATCACCTTTATTCTTATTTTATCCTTTGGGTCTCAGCTTAAATATTTCTTCCAGGAGGGTTGTCCTGACCCTTTCAGCCAGTCTAGACTAGAGCTTCCTATTTTAGTCCCAGATAGCACCTTGCACTTTTTCTCCATCACACTTATCATAATCAATAGCTATAAACTAACATTTTTTGTGAGTTTGTAATGTCATTTATTGTGTTACATTATTACACATATTGTTTCTTCTTGTTCTCAAAATAGTCCCATGAAGTAGGTATTAGTATTATCCCCTATTTTCCAAGTGGGGGAAATGGGGTCTATCAGAGGGGCAGTTAACTTTGGAAGAGGGAGTGACTGCTCTCACCTTCCAGATGTAGATAGCCTACAGGGTAGGGGAAGGTGGTTTGACACAGTAATTATTAGCACGAGAATAGAATTCAGAACCAGGCTTTATTGGGTTATTTCTTGGCTCTGCCACTTACTAGCTGTGAGAGCCCTAAGCAGGTTGTTTAATCTCTCTAGATCTCAATTTCCCCATCTGTAAAATGGAATGATATTATTGCCTCTCTCACAGAGTTGTTAGGGGGATTAAATGAGGTAAAGGCTTAGGACAAGGCTGACACATAGTAAGTATCTGAAAACAATTATTAGTTGTGTGATAATTTGTTTAAAATCAGCCTCCCCATCTGTTCTGTAGGGGCAGGATCTGTCCCTAAGATATAGAATTTGTGTTTATCACCATATTGTCAAGTGCCTAGCACAGTGCTTGGACTCAGTGGGTGCTTGGTAAGTATTTAAATGAGTGAAGGAACAAATGAAAAGATGAGTTGAGAGACCTTACCACCTAATATCACCACCAGGCACAAAGAACTTAAAAATTTATGATTCATGTTGCGTTATTATTCTGTTTACTTCTAACCACATACTCAATGAAGGCAGAGAAGGAACTATTATCCTCATTCTACCTTTGAGAATGTTGAGTCTCAGACAGTTATGTTCTCAAGATCATATGGCTAATAAGTGCTACACCTAAAAGAAGAATCTGGCTTTCTGATTGCCTGAGGCCACAGGGTGCCTTCAATACATCAGAGTCCAGCGGCCTGGCCCGGGGCCCTCAGGCCTTGCGTCAGACAGCACAGGACCACATTTATCTGACTTAGATTGAATTTCAGTATCACAGTTTGTTTGATAAACACAAATTCAGCCTAAAGGGAAGTTTGAAACACTTATTTAGAAGGTATTATCTCTCCCGGTTCTGCTACCAATGCCTCTTACAGCATCTCTTCCTCCACACAGGTAGGAAGACAGATGGCAGGGCAACATCATTAACTTGAATTCAGTTCTGATAGTAAACACGCACTTGGCCCCAGGGACTCTAACTGAATAACATTCAGGTAATACACGTATGATTTAGGAAATATGTTGATGTTCTAGCCTGGTTCCAATTTAATGAATCAGTTTCAGGTTCAAACTGGCTCACTAGGGGTTTGATTTTCTAAAAACTTAAAAAATTTCTCAGATCAGTAGAAAATTTAAATAATAATGTTTGGATTTGATTTAAGGTTCAGCAAGCTTATGTAGTTCACTCCAGGTTTTTGCTCAGGGCTTACCTCTGCCCCAACTCCTTTTTGGAAAAAATGCCCTATAGATCTCCAAATCAAAACAATGGACTGATTCAAGGCCTCCGTGTACAATGACGTGATGTGACATCCATGATGTCATGGGGTTAATCCCAGCTGGCCCTCTTGTTGAGTTCTGGGCAAATCTTGGGGTCTAGTCTCATAGGAGAACACCTGTTCCCAAGGTCTCCTGAAAGAAGGATCCAGATCCCAGCATATTCAAAGGATAATAGCACCACAGGCATGAGAAATTACATCAGACACAGCTGCCCACTTAGGAGCCTCAGATTTCATATGGATTAGCACCTACTTGTTATTTCTGTCTGGGCCCAATTCCCAGAGCTATTAACTCACCCAAGGCCCCTCATCCCTGGGAGTCATGACCAATGGCAGGGCAAATTTAAACTGCCATCAACATTCAAGAAAGGGCAGATGCCAGCTTTAATCAAGCCTGACAATTAAAAAAAAAAAATACAAACCTGCTTCCAGTGTACCTATTTCTTTTTATCTCTTGATTGGTTCATGCCCAACCATGAACAGCTCATTCTTTTTAATGTTTCTCATTATTGTTTTCGATTTCTGAAAACACACAAATTCATTTTTGCAACTGCAAAATATCTGTGCTAAAATGTCTGACTACAAAAGAAAATCCACTGTGTAAAATGTGTAATGTGACCTACAGTCAATTTCTCTCTTTTAAACACACTCATTGAGACACTATATCATTTATCCTCTCTGATTCATTTGACCTCTGTATTAGTAATTTGCATAATACCTTGAATTTAGTGGTTCTTAGAAGAAGTCAAATAGATTTCTATTTTTGAACCTATACTAAAAGCTCTATCAGGAACAGAGAACAGAGGTTGCCATAAAAGACGCTGTGCATTGCTACCAGGAATGTAAAATACAGAGAGAAGGTAGGACCTGAAATAAAACAGCCTTGTACTCAAATCCCAACTCTCCACCTACTTGGTAGGTGAACTTGGGCAAGTCACTTAATTTTTCTAAACCTACTTCCTCTTCTGCAAAATAGATTGTCATGAGGATTTAAAAAGATATTATGCCAACATACCTGGCACATAGAATATGCTCAACTTGTTCACTTTCCTACCCTTCTCAGATAAGCTGGGATTCATCTGTTCATGTCCCTCTAAATATATTAACTGCAAAAGGTAAAACCTTGAAATGACTCACCCTGCAAAGCAATATTTGAGTTTATCCTAGGGTACCACTAAGGAAAATGCAAGATAGTGGAAAATGCTTCTGTATAAACATCTATTGCTGGCAATGTTCACTCAGACAATATAAAAGATCTTGCAAAAAAGGCAAAAGGGGCCTGCAATCAGAGAGACTTAAATATGAACACCAGCTATGTCACTGATTAAATGTCAGACCTGAGGAGGTTATTTAACATTGTTGAGCACTTGTATCTCATCCACAAAGTGAAAATTATAATGAAGTCTCTCACATACAGTTGTGGGAAGGATTAAATAAAATTATATAAATAAAGTACGTGTCTCATAACTATTCCACAAGTGATCATTATTATTATAACTATGTTACTTTACAGTTGCCAATGGTGACTATAAAAGATTATAAAAGCAGTTTATAAATACAATTTATAGTACGTCTTCTTTGTAAAATAATGAAATACTATTAAACCTCATTGAGGTTTAAAGATTTGAGTTAGCTAGATTATTTACAAATATTGATGTTTATTTTATGCCATCTCTATTAAAAACAAAACTTATGAATTGCCCAGGAAGGAAAGCTGAAATTCTTTATATTTATTCATGATGGCCCTGATCTTTTGGTTATCCAGTAATGTTTTCCCTTAAATGTACAACTATGAGGAAAATCAATTTGTACTATGACATTCATGAATTTTGCCTTTGAAACTAGTTTGAAGTCTGACTGTGTAGCTTTAGGGAGTTATGATAGAATGTCCTAGAAAGACATTTTTCTGTCCCATCAGGTGCTTCATCACTAGACTGATGCTGAAAGGCAAAACCCTTACTCTTTTCCCCCCCACATTTGTTCTCTTAAGTGCTCCAGGAAAATATCTCATTTTGACTTTGATAATAACATTCTCCAGGAAACAACTCCCCCAAACCCCAAATATTCAGATACCTTCTCAACTTTGTCCCTGAAAAGCTTTTGTTAACTTTTTTTCATCAGGGTGACCAATTGATTTAAGACCTTCCGCCACTGATTATGCTGCTCTATCTCCACCTGTATTTTATGAGCCATTTCAACCTTGATTATGCTAATCTGATAACATTGTATTTGAATTAGTTGTTGCCTCTCTAAGACCCAGAATGATGTTAAGGAGATACCACTCAGTACAATCAAATATTCTGGTTTTGTATTTCAGTCACTGATTTTTCCAAAGAAAAACTAAGAATATAAATTTTGATAGAGGAAGAAAAGTGAAACTTGAAATCTAAAAACTGCTGAAGACTGTAATTGTGTAATCCAAAAACTGTTATTCTGTGGAGAAACCAGTGTGAATTTTCTGACCATTGTCCATGAATTCAAACTAACCATTTAACTAGTTTTAATTAAGAAAACAGCTTAGCCCTAAATCAACTATGCAAGACCTTGCTGCATATTTTTAACATTTTTTGAACTTGATTTTAAAGAGAGAAGGGGCAAAGGGAGAAACATTGATGTGAGAGTGCAACATTGATTGGTTGCCTCACGCATGCACACCAACAGGGTATCAAACCCACAACCTGGGTATGTGCTCGACAGGGAATCAAACCTGCCATCCCTTTGTGTACAAGAGGATGCTCCAAGTCACTGAGCCACACCAGCCAGGGCCATATTTTTAACATTTTAAAAATACATTCATACCCATCCTTCTAATGTAAGTTTAGAGCTAAATGTTCATGTGACTCATACAGCCACTCTCTTCCCACCCTGTCCCCACCTTTCTTCAGACACCCTCCTCTCTTGGATTCTGCACCAATGCTTAATGCTAAAAAGAGGATGGGACATGAGGAGTGAAGAGCACTTGGCTTTCTTCTGTCAATACCAGACTCTATTCTCACTTGCTTTTGTCAATAAAATTTCTTGCAAAGGAAACCTGTGGAAAGAAAAATAGTCATTCTGGTTTCCATCAATGAAAGTGTGTTTATCATTTAACAGAACACAAATAGGAGAACACATTCAGTCAAATACTGAAGAAGGTAGGTTAGTCATCTTTTCTGAGATGAGAGAATGAGTTTTAATGATTGTGACTTGCAGTCTAAAACTATAGAGAAAATAACAAAGTTTTATAAGTGCCCAGTTCGAGGTATGATTCAAATGAACTGAAGAACCATTATCTGGAAATGTAATTACAAAAAGACCTTCTAGGAACACATATAATAGGCTCCACTAAGGGAGACCACCTTCCAGCTTACCTATTAAGGAACACTATATAGTCTTCTAGGATTTGTAGAAAAAGAAATCATGCTAGAGAAAGGGAAATACTCAAATGCCTAAGTCTTTTAAAGAAGTCTAGTTAGGTTGCCCTGGACAGAATGTCTGATTGTATATACTTTTTAACTATTACATTTATATCTAAGAAAACATAACCAGTTTTAAATTGTGCATGGCCTACTAGTATGGGCTGCTTATTTTAACTATAAGATTTCTGTCTACCTATCCACCTTCTTCTGACAGTATCTCAACCATGCAATATTCATTTGTTTACTAAGGTAAATTTAGTTAATTGAATTTAATGTAGCTAATGAATATTTTCATTCAGATGACTCCTTCTCTCTAATATTTTAAATGACTCCTAATTACCTACATCCTAATTCCAAACTCCTTATTCCACGCCTCAGTTAGCTTCCCAAATTTCTATTCTTTAACTCCCTTTCCACATTTTTTTAGTACCAGCCATATTGAATTCCACATTGTTCCTTATAAGTGGTTCTAAGTTTTCCTACATTTGTACATTCATTCATACCACTATTTTTCCCTGATTTGTTTCTTTATCGTAAATAGTAGGTTCTGTGATACAGAGCAAGTAAGAATGAACTAAAATCAATTCTGTAGGAAAAAGTTACATAAGCAGAAAGGACAGTCTCCCTGGGAGAGAGGGTGTGGAAGGGCAAATTCTTTGTCAAAAGTCTGAGGGGCTGGGTCAAGTTTAAGGTCACAACCCTACCTGTAGGGTCTAATTTAGGTGGGGTGAGGATGGGAGGTTTGGGAAGCATAGGAGACATTGAAATCACATTGGGACTCTGTCATGAATAAGAGGAGTTTGGAACAGCCAACATAAACAGGATCCTGCTCTGAGGAACAGGGCTACAAATATCTAAGCTTACAGTAATCTTTGGACTTTGTTATGTAACATTTATTGAGCCCCTGGTATGTGAAAAGCTTTGTGCCAGCCACTAATAGATATACAAAGATCAATAAAACAAACTGTGACCCCAAAAAATGTGCAATGAACACAAATAATTCAATAAGTGAATGTAAGGCCAAAGAGGAGAAGTGGTGAGGTTGGGCTTGTGGAAATTGCCAATAGTTCTTGCTCTCAAATGCTAAGGGAAGATCTCACCCTGTCCCAGTGCCTACCATATTGCTTCTCTCCTGCCCTTGCTTCCATGTGACTGACATCAATGTTCACTTCCCTGAAAGAACATTATTTTAAGACACTGTCTGCTAGCATTGAACCATTTATGCTCATGTGAGGACCGTGACAAGCAATGGGGTGTCAAGGGATGACCTGGGTGCATACTAGTCTCCTCCCTTCCCAAAGATTTCCATCAATACTCTCCTATAACCTGCTGCCAACTAAACTTACAATATAAGTTAAAGTGTGTTTAAATACAAAATCAATTCCAAAATAAGTGTCCTAGCACCCACTTCCAACAAGATTGCCATCTCTAATCTCCCTCATCAAGCTATCAAGGTTATGGACTATTAAGATCCATTGATTCTAGCCACAGAGAAATTGACCTCTTTTAAACCCTTTGTTACTTCGTCACCTGAACCCTAACTAGGCTTAGGGCCTAAAATATCACTAATTCTCTCTTGAAAATAGTTGTGCCAGCTTCTTATACTATGGACTTCAGTTTATAGTTTACAGTAAATTCAAGGAAATGATGGGGTCATGGACATTATGCAAGTCCCTCTATTCTCCTGCCTTCCTTCTTTCCTATCTCTACCTCCCCCAATACAAAACAGAAGCTATTGTATGTATCAGTTGATGTGAGGGATGGGGCCTGGGCTTCAGATCTGCCAAACACTGTGTTCCATAACATTAGTGAACTCTGCTCTTTAGGTCAAAGATGTCAAAAATACTTGAGAAAAATTTCCATGGAAGCCTAAGCAGTGCTAATGTTTTAGAAGCAAATTACAGTTATCTGGAAAAATGAATTTATGTGGAATGCCTTCTTTGGTAATGTTCAGTGTGTGAAGCATTATTTACTAGCAAAGAAACAAACCTACAACTTTAATAAAACCACACAACATCCTTAAGGTGAAGGAAGTGTTTCCACTGTCTGCTGGTGGAATCTTAACTCTCAAAAGGATTCTGATAACTGACCTTAAAGAAAGGCTGAGACCCTTTCTTTCCTTCCTAACATGGTTCTTGGAGGTGAAAATTGCTTCTCACTTACTACTCCGCTCTCCTAGCTGTCTCACCTCTTCAGTTTCATTCCTCCCTGAGACCGATCACCTCTTAGTGCCTCCTGGGATTCCTGGTAACGATGTCATTCACAGTGGTGCTTCCTGTCTAAGATGGGTCACAAAAGGACTGACAAGTTATTAGCATTAGCGTTGTCAGTCATGGCTATCCCAGGAGAATGTCTAGAGAACCCAAGCTTCTTAGTCAAAGGAGCTGTATGAATTTTATCCCACATCTACAATAAGCCAACAGAACTACATAATGTCTGTTTGTTCAGCTGGCATCCCTGATTCCTTTTTGCTGCCCATAGTTGGGGACAGAGAGCATATTGTGGACACTGAATGGATAGATGGACAGATGGATGGATGAATGGATGGGTGGATGGATGGATGGACAATGGCCCCTTGACTATAGTTAGGGTATTAAAAATTAATAAATAAAACTCAAATCTCAGGTCTGTTGCAATCCAAATTAAAGGATTTTAGCTTCTCTCACCACTCTTTTGGCTAACTACTTTGGATTTTGCTAAGAGTTCCTTGTTTTAATATGTCTCAATTTATACAAGCATACCCAGCATAAAGGATCTAGATGTTAACTTCCCTATGAGAAAACAGCAATTCTAACCATATCTTCATGTCATGCATTGTTTCCAGCTTTGCCTAGAAAAATATTTTCTATTAAAATAGAAATATGGCTTATTTAGTTTTCATTCACTACAAGTTGACAATGCAACAGGCTTTGGAGAAGTTTAATTGAAATCATGAATTATTCTGCATCATCTCGGAGGCAAGACCATATTATTCTGATGCTTTTGTTTCCTTTGGTTTTCCTTTTCCATTGCCTCAGGCAATGTGCACATCTCATAACAGAGGCTCAAAACACAGGGCCCCATATGACTGTTGGGTGTGTCCCTCTGCTTTTACCTCCATAACAAACAAGAACCTCACAGCACAAAGACTCCCTAGATCAAGGGGGAAAGGTAACTCACAGTGTCTGCACTTGAACTCCTGGGATATAACTAAGATTTGGTTTGGTTCAATGGTGCAAACCCCACTGCCAGATTCCTCAAAAGCCAGAATGAATAACTGTCATCTTTCTTCAATGAGATCTTAGGAGAAAATCTTTAAGAAGGCAGGAAGGGGGCAGCTGATTTAAGGAGTGCCTGTGACTCTGTGGGCCTCTATTTATTTGAATTGGTGAACTTCAATGCTAAGGCCTGTGAGGTGGAAGGTCTTGGTCTTGCCAGGCCAGGGGTGAGACAGGAGGGATGGAGGCAGTGGGAGGTTCAGTGACACAGGTCTGAGTCCAGTGGGGAGGAAAATATTTCCCTCTCCCTGTCCCATGTGGAATGTATTGAGGCTCCTGGAGAGATCAAAAGAATTGATCTCTAGTGTGGAATTTTTCAGCTTTGGGACATAACAGGAAATAGCACCCTGGACAAAGTAGTGCTGGAGGAAGGCCAGCAATGTCCTGCAGGTGTTTAACAGCCTGGAGATGAGCCAAAATACCTGCTGGGAAGGTATTTTAAAAATGTGAACTGGGGAAAGCTAAGAGTCAACAACAGCACAATTTGGATACAGAGCACTGGTTTGTTCTTCTGTCTACCAACAGACTTGTGACGTCTGGGGACATGCAAGTTACTAAGACAAGTCTCCAACAGATATAGCATTCTGTTCTTCAATTGTTATAATACCCCTGATAGGCACACATACACAAAAATACACACATACAAATATACACCTTCCTCTCTATGAGCTCACCGGGCAGAGGGAAAAGCAAGACAGCTTTAGATGTAGAAGCAGTGAAATAGCTCTCAGGAGCTCCATTTTTCAGATTATTATAAATTAAAAGAGGTACCATTTGGCATCCTGTAATATTCTCCACACCAGATTCATGCTGCTCATGACACAACTTTGCCAAGTCTCCTGTGTCAGGTTCCTCCTTCACCCATGCCGCATGGTCAAGTCAGAGGAACTACATCCAGATCTATATCCTGTATCTCCTCACAAACCAATTGTTCACCCTTGGGTCCATATGGCCACATTTACACATTTATATTTTAGCCTAAACTTATTTTTCAGCTTATTATCATTGTCAAGATCACCATGTAGAAAATGATAAATTATTATAATTTAAAAACCCCAATAGTTCAATTATTTCTCATTACCTATTAATCAATAGCAATTAGTATCACAAACAATTATTTTTGCTAAAGTTTCATAATTTTGTTGACATCACTATTGTTGAGATACAGAAAGGATATTCCACCTGCACACCTCATCCAGTGTAGATTTGCTCATTTTTACCAAAATATAGTAATCTTGGACTTCAGGTTTAATATCCTATATAATAAAAGTGTAATATGCAAATCAACTGAACAGGGGAACTACTCGTTGCCATGGGGCAGGACTGGCAAACAGGTGGCACCAGGCCAGCCAAGGCATGTGCCAGTGGGCAGAGGGAGGGGATGGCAATGCAGGGACTAGCAGCAATCAGCAGTGGCGGAAGGGCAATGAGGCAGGCTGGGCTGGCTGCTGTCCCCTGATTGACCCACAGAGGGAGGTCAGACCCACTCCCCACAGGGAGCCTTCAATCAGACATCCCCTGAGGGCTCCCGGACTGCAAGAGGGCGCAGGCTGAGCTGAGGGACCCCCTCCCCTGAGTGCACAAATTTTTGTGCACTGGGCCTCCAGTTAGATATAATAAATAATTCATTGTTTGAGTATTTGATGTAATCACATTCTGAGACTCAGATACGACAATAAATTACCGCCACATTTCTTCCCAATTTTTCAACCCCGACTCAGGAAATCACAGCAAATACTTCTCACAAAAAAACTTCCCTTTGACTTAGATGAATTATGTTTTTCAGAGGTATCATCTAAAAATGCAAATAGAGGGTCCTATGCCCTAATGAATTGTTTTGTTAGATTACCGTGTGTTTGGGATTTATAATATACTATATGACTAGCTGTTTATGATACAAGCAAGGACATGGTAGAATAATTCCAGCTGATATGTCCTGATCCTTTATTATGCACCATATAATACATTAACAGTTTATTATTAATTGTTTCATTTCATTCTCACACAAAAAATATTAGGAAGTTATATGATTTTCACCATTTTTCAGATAGGAATGTTGAGGCACAGATACGTTGAATAGATTATTCAGGCATAATCAGTTAATGAAAGGAAATCCCAGACAGTGAGCCAAAGTAATTTGACACCAGAGTCTACTTAGTTAACCATTATACACACTGGCCCTGGTGGAGAAAAAAGGGGATTGCCTTGGGGCTATACAAGGGTTTAATTCTGCCTCTGCTATTTACTGTAAGTTGTGTGATCTTGAACAAATAGCTTATCCTGTCTGAGACTCAGTTTATTATCCATAAAATGTTAAAATAATACCTACCTGGCAGAGTTCCTAAAAGAAATAACTAAAATAATATATCTGCAACCCAACCCCAGGTTCTTTACCCTCAAGAGCAACATTCCCCTTTGAGTAAAAGAGGCTCTTCTCAACCTGATTTCATGCTGTGCATTTTCCTGATGGGTGTTCCTTCCTATACTCCCACTCTCTGCAAGTCATCACTAACATCTAAGGTCTCCCGGAACATTTAGAAAATGGAACCACCTATAGCATAATCACATCTATGTCAGCAACTTAGTCTGATGAAACATCTGAAGAACCTTTGAAAAGGAAGATTTTCTCTATTTTTTGGTCAAATTCTTTGTGTGTCCTGCAAAATAGTCTCTCATTATTTCTGTATGGAACAAGAAATGAAATCAGTGAGCAGTAATGAAGATGTATCAACCTCATGGCTAAGAGTGGGAGAGGAAAAGATTTGCACTTGCAGTTTTTTATATAAATATTTAGTACAACACCTGACAAAGAACAAATGTTCAATAAATATCTTTTATTGCCCTACACGGTTTGGCTCAGTGGATAGAGCATCACCCTGCAGATTCAAGGGTCCCAGGTTTGATTCCAGTCAAGGGTATGTACCTTGGTTGCAGGCACATCCCCAGTAGAGGGTGTGCAGGAGGCAGTTGATCGATGTTTCTCTCTCATCGATGTTTCTAACTCTCTATCCCTTTCCCTTCCTCTCTGTAAAAAATCAATAAAATATATTTTAGAAAAACATCGGTTGTCTTTCCTTGCATCAAAAGGAAAATACCACCATATAATACTGAAATATTAAGAAGAGGGGGGAAAAATAACCTCACACTATTGTGGACATTATATATCACAATTACTGCAACCTAATGAAATGAGCACAAGATATAATCTCTATTGATGTCTCAAATTGTTCTTCTATTCTTACCTTTATTTGAAAACTCATTTGGATCAAAATTTTAATATTACATCCAAAAGTTAGTTCCCAATTCACAGAACTAAAGTTCTCATTCATTAAAAATTATAGTTAATGTACAATATAATATTAGTTTCAGGTGTACACCACAGTGACACTACATTTATTCCTATGATGTGATCACCAAAGTATGTCTAGAAACCATTTGTCCATGTACAAAGTTATTATGATATTACTGTCTATATTCCCTGTGCTGTACATTATATCCCTGTGAGTTATTTATTTTCTAAATAGAAGTTTGTACCTTTTGTTCCCTTCATCTTTTCATTAACTTCCACCTCATCCTTTTGGCAACCATGAGTTTATTCTCTGTATCTGTGAACCTGTTGCTGTTTTGTTTTGTTTGTTTGTTTGTTTTGCATTTTTATCCTAGCTGTAAGTGAAAAATATTGTATTTGTTTAACCCCATCCAACTTATTTTACTTAGTATAATTTCTTCTAAGTCCATTCATGTTGAAATGACAAGATTTTGTTCTCTTTAATGGGTGAATAATATTACTGTAATAAAAGAGTAATATGGACATTAACCATCACTCTGAGATGCCTAAGCCACGCCCACCAGCCAAGCCATGCCACCAGCCAATCAGAGTGGCTGTATGAAAATTAACCCAGCCAAGATGGAGGCCAACAGCCACGGAGCGAGAGCAAACAGGAGACTTCCATTGCACCAGGAGTAAACTGTCTGCCTAGGATGGTTGGACCTCTCTCTGCTCAAGGTAACATAGTTTCAATTATAGAAGCCACAGAGTTGAAGAAAACAAGAGGTTTCGTTCCCTGCCTAGGCCTCCACTTAAAGTAACGAAGTTTTAATTATAGAAGATAAATAAACTTCAGGAACCTGATTCCAGCCAGCCTCACTGAGACACTGGGTCAATGGGAGCTGTGGGCAGCCTGAAAACAGCCCGCAGCCCCTCACCCAGGCTGGCCAGGCACCCCAGTAGGAACCCGAACCCTGAACAGGCTGTGGGCAGCCTGAAAATGGCCCTTAGCCCCTCACCCAGGCTAGCGAGGCATGCCAGCAGGTGGACATCCCCCAAGGGGTCCCAGACTGTGAGAGGGCACAGGCTGGGCTGAAGGACCCCCCCTCCCCCTGAGTGCACAAATTTTTGTGCACCAGACCCCTAGTTTTTAAATAAAGACCAATATATATATTTTTTTCTCTCATAGATTTTGCCTTGGGTTGTACCTAAAAATATCACCAAACTCAATGTCACTTTGTGAAAGACAGAAAAATCTGTGTGTATATCATTTGTTTGCATATGGATGTACAATTTACTCAGCACCATTTGTTGAAATGACTACCCTTTCTTCATGAATTGTCTTTGTCAAGTTGACAATATATGTGTGGTCTATTTCTGGGTCTTCAATTCTATTCTGTTAACATATGTATTTATTATTTCACCAATATCACACTGTCTTGATTACTTTATATCTATAGTCAGTCTTAAAATCAGGTAGTATAGGTCCTGTTCTTCTTCAGTATTGTGTGAATGATTCTAGGTGTTTGCCTTTCCATATAAACTTTAGAGTCAGTTTGTCAATATCTATAAAAATAACTTTCTGAAATTTTGGCTGAGATTGTATTAAATCTATAGATCAAGTTGGGAAGAACTGGCATCTTAATATTGAGTCTTCTAATCCATGAAAATATTATATCTCTATTTATTCAGATTTTCTTTCATTGGCATTTTATGGTTTCCTACATATAGATCCTATACATATATTGTTAGATTTATAATCAAGTATTTCTTTGTTTGGTACAATATTAAATAGTACTATTTTTCTTTAATTTCAAGTTTCATGTACTTATTGCTGATATATAGGAAAGCAATTGGCTTTCTCACATTAAATATATATATTTTATCCTCACCCAAGGATATTTTTCTATCGATTTTTAGAGAGAATGGAAGGGAGGAAGAGAGACAGAGAGAAAACCATCAAGGTGAGAGAGAGACACATCAATTGGGTGCCTTCAGCCTGCAACCAAGTATTTGTGCCTTGATGGGAATCAAGCCCAGGACCCTTCAGTCCATGGGCTAATGCTCTACCCACTAAGCCAACCCAACTAGGGCTGACCTTATATCTTGAAACCCTGCTATAATCACTTCTTAGTTTCAAGGTATTTTTCTTGTCAGTTCTTTGTGACTTTCTGCATAGATAATCACATCATCATCAAACTAAGACAGTTTTATTTCTTTTTTTTCCCCAAAAATTGTATACCTTCTGCTTCATGTCTTTTTGTAGTAACTGGGACTTTCAGTACAATGTTGTATTGGAAGGGTGACAGAAACATCTTCTCTTGTTCCTGATCTTAGGGAAGAAGCATCTAGTGTCTCACCATTGAGTGTGATATTAACTGTGGGTTTTATGTATATTGTCCTTATCAAGCTGAGGAAATTCCCCTCTATTACTAGTTTATTGAGAGTTATGATCATAAATAAAACAATCTTATTTTTAAAGACTCCAACTTTCCTTTTAACTTTCATTTTTAATCTCTTGTACGTCTCAAAATTGTGCTATTTATCCATTTTATTTTTATACCCTTGGTTCCTAAAATGGTATAATTAAGCCATCTGGAGATTTCTATAAGACTTTAAATGCTCGGATCTTGCCACCAGGTAAAATAAATTACTGCAATTGCGTGTAATGACATACAGTAGTTTATTCTAAGTATCTCTAAGACTTGTTTGGGGAAAAACAATCAAGATAGAGCTTCTGTTTTCATAAACATGACTTTCAGCAAGTGATGGTTGTAGAAATACATTCATGAGATACTTTGACATTGAGATTGTAAAAGTCAATGATGAAAATAGTCTCATGTAAAAACTCAAAGATTTCTCCTTCTCTAAAAAGGTTTTATTTATCCATGAGAAATAGCAGTCCAATAGGGTGACTATGGAATGAAGATCAGAGTTATAGTCGGGTTCATTCATTGAGTAATTGCACAATTTTGGATAAATCATCTGACATCTCTCTAGTTTTGTAATCTCATGTGTCAATTGCAATGATAATAACACCCACCACCACCACTGTGCTCCGCACATACCCCACAGTATTAATTCAAAGATCAATAAAATGATGAATGTGAAACTGCTTTTTTATAATTTTGAAGCAAAATAGAAATGAAAAGCATTGTTATTATTAGAAGTGTAAGTTAGAAAGAATTTCTAATATTTCTCAGATTTTTACACTTGAATTCCATCATTAAAGCAATTACATTTTCAGGGATTTCAAGTTTTTGGTTGAATTTCATTGCTAGGATAAACATCATATGGAGTGATCAAGACACTAAAGGTTGAAGTTTTCAAGTGTATCACCAATTTCAAGTGTGACCTGATCATTCTGGGATGCAAACATAGTCATTGGTCAGTTTGTCTTGTTTGATCCACTTCTTTACCAGCCCAATGAGGTGACTGGTCTTTTGGAGGGGCTCATGATGGTGGATTTGAATTAGAGAGTCAGACAGAATATATGGTTGTCCTAAATGGTGTGGAAATAACCACTGATAGCCTTCCCCACGCATGCAAAACATTTAGTAAGCAAGTTATTTGCAGAGTCAGTTATACCTTCACATAACTAACACTGAGCTCAAAACACCTATCAGTTACCATGGAGGAAATAGGCCCTTGGGATACAGACATGCTAAGGAATAGAACTCAGCAATAAAAAGAAATAGCTACAAGGAACACCTGGATGAACCTCAAGGGACATATGCCAAGTGAAAAAAAATCTCAAAACTACTACATGATTTCATAAAATAACATTTGTGAACTAACATTCATGAAATAACATAATTATAGATATGGAGAATGGATTGGTGGTTTCCAGGGGTTAGGGATGGGCTTGGAATGGATGGAAGTGGCCATAAAGGGGTCCCAGAGAGAATCTTGTGATGCTGGTACAATTAAGTGTCTTGATTGAGGTGGTGATTACTTACGGCTAAACATATGTTAACATTGTATAGTGCTATATAAATACCACAGCCACACACACACACACATACACACACACACACACACAAGTGCATGTATAAATGATGGAAACTGAATTAGCTCTAGGGATTGTATCAATGTCAGTTTCTTGGCTTTTATATGGTACTATAGTCATGTGAAATGCTAACATTAGGAGAAACTGGGGAAAGGGTGCATAGGACTTCACTGTACATTTCTTTGCAACTTCCTGTGAATCTATAATTACTTAAAAATATAAAGTTCCAAAAAGACAAAATGCCCATAGAATATACAATACCAAGAGTGAACCAATGAAATAAGCTATGGACTTTGGGAAACTATGATGTGTCAACCTAGGTTCATCACTTGTAACAAATGTATTGCTCTGGTGGGTGATGTTGATAATGGGGGAAACTATGCCTGTATTAGAAATCCCTGTACCTTCACCTCAATTTTGGTGTGATCCTAAAACAGCTCTTGACAAAAGTCTTAATTTAAAAAAATAAAAAGAACATTTTTGATATGTGAAAATTATACAAAATTTAAGTGACAGTGTCCATAGTAAAGCTGTATTAGGACACACACATAGAGACAATGCCCCTGCCCTCCAGGAGCTAATTTCAGTCCCTCCAGCCTGACCATCTCAGGGTCTTAGCCTGTTATAACTGGGAGCCTTCAGGGTTCCTCCCATGAGCTTGATTTTCCTTCCTTAACCTCCATTCCTTACCCGTCACCAATGGCTACTTCTAGAATTGTCTGTGAAAACCATCATCTTTGTTGAATACCATCATCCCTGAAGAGCTCAGACTCTGTCCATGGAGCTATTGGAGGAATAGGCAACTATTCCCCATTCCTCTTCACACTGACACCTGAAGACATCTACACAGTAGCCTTCTCACAGACCATGTCCCTCAGTACAAACCAGCACATGAAATATATCCCAAAGGGTCCACCAATTCCACCACTTCAGCAACTGTGTCTGGTTGTCAGGAGTCCTTGAGGGTCTGATAGGAATGACAATGCCCAAGGCAAAAAAAGCACTTAGCCAGAGTACCGGATCCGGGAAGGCTTCCAAGAAGGTAGTACCTGACTGAGACTTGGAAGGTATTAGAGAAACTCTTCAGGGAGAAAGGAGGCAAGAGAGAATTCCAGGCAAATGGGAACTATGTGCAAAGACACTGAGAAAGCGCACTGAGGTCAAGCAAGCGAAAAGGTTCATTGTTAGAGTATTGATGTGAAGGGTGGTGGGCAGGCAGCTGGCAGAGATGAACACTGAAACGTAGCCCAGATGACTTTTGAGGCCCATGTTCCCCTGTGCCATGTGACAGAGGTGTGTGTTCAGACACAACTACATAGAACCACTGTGTTCTGTCACCTGAGAGCTGATCCACCCTGAGATACCCAGAACCCAACCTGTCCAGTGTGGCAGGCTATCCTCAGCACTGCAGTGACGGTGAGATGATTGAGGCCAAAAGGGCTGCTTTCCCCCAGTGTGCACACAGGCTGTCCTAAAGCTAACTGTGTGTGTGTGTGTATGTGCGCGCGTGCGTGCGTGCGCGCGTGCACGCCTGCCTCACCAGCTTCTCCTCTTAGCTTTCTGTCAGTTTCTTCTGTAGACTCACTCTTCCTTTTGTGCCCTATCCAGAACAGTGAGGCAGAGCTGCAGGCAAACACAGTGTTGTAGAAGCACTGGACTTGGAACTAGAAGCTCTCAGTATAAACCAAACAAGATTGTGCATTTAGCAAGTTCATTTTATTAAGCTTCAGTTTACTCACCTGTAAAAATGGGGACAAAAATCTACCACATGGAACTCGTTAAATTAAATGGAGATGTATAAATAAATAAAAAATGCCTTTGACAGCTTTTGCCCCTAAGAAGTCCGCCTTTGATTGTTTGTTTGTTTGTTTTTTGTTTTTTTCCAATTTTGTTTTCTTTTTCTAAGGGTAGTTTCCCCTTCCTTATCTGAGACTGAAACTCTCCTGTGTCCCCTTGCTGCCATTTATAGTTGGAATTCTTCTAAAGCAAAACCCTGAGACAATGATTCTACTGCCAGTCAGTTCTTTGGGAGAAGAAGGGGAAACCCCTGTAGGGGGATGAGAATTAAGAGTTAAAGGAAAAGCAGCTAGTGAAGGGGTGACATCAAACCATCTGCCACTTGGGGTCCATGTTGTGGAATTCCCCCAGGACAGCCCTTGAAGCCAGTGGAGGAAGATAGATAGCTCAGAGAAAGCAGGATTTTTAAAAATATCCAGTCACTGGTTAGGAATGCTCCTAGAGGAGCATAATGTCACTTCTTAGTAGAATGTCTGTCCTGCTGAGCAGACTTGAGGAAGCCACAGTCAAGACACATGGCTGACATCTGAAAGGGAGGAGGTAAGGGTGAAGCACCAAGAATGAAAGGGTCTGAGAAACACATGTGTGTCAATGTAATCAATAAGTCTTCGTGTGTACATTTACCTTTCAACAGAAGAAAAAGTATTTGATATTTAACAATGCTGAGAGCAGAATGGGGGCCAGGTGTTCTATAGGATCCTCCTAATGATGAGGACACATTTTTTCCCAGGCATAAGGCAGGCCCTGTCTCTGACATCCATCTGCATGCATTAACCTGCATGTAAAGTTATCATCACTTTCAAAAGAGAGCTTTTGCTATGAACACATTAAATGTGGTTTGTATCACAAAACGGGACAGTATCCAGAGAGGTGGGTCTGAGAACATTGGTTTCCTGAGGGCATCTGTCTAGATGATAGTCCTGGAGAGATAGTTTCAAGATCACAGGGAAATCAAACAGCTGTAGGGCAGAGCCCAAGGAACATTACCACCTGGCTAGGCTGTCGACTCTATTAAGGCTCTGGAAACAAGCAAGGACCTGGCACTCAATAGTCATGACACAGATTGTGAGGAATAATCATGCACATTAATTTGTTTGCTCCAAATTATAAAGCTTGGTTTAACTTCTGGCTTCCTCTTGGCTCAGACTTCGCATAATTTAGCTCGGCAAGAGAGAAGAGAGTAGACTGCATTTCCGAAGGGCAAATGGCATCTGCTGTAAAGGACTTAAAGGAATATAAAAAAGAAACAGTTATGCGCTAGTGGGTGTAACGCTGTAGCCCAGGAAAAACATGCCATTGGCTCTGTGACTGTGAGTGCTGCAGAAGCCTCTCCTTCAGGCCAGCGGATATGAGACGCAGCAGCTAGGACTGTGGAGGGAGAGTGGGTGAAGCGCTCACTAGCATCACTATCCCAAGTCACAAGTCTGGATAGTGTATCGTGCAATTAATGAACTTGGTCTGGCCATGGTGACAGAGTTCATCAGAGAACAATTATTCTCCACTCAAGAAGGAGAAAAATGACTTCGATAAAAATTATGCCAGCTCCACAGATATATTATCTTCATTAAAAAAAGCATTTTCAGTAGTAAAATTCATTAATTATGTAGATAATTAAACTGGATCCACTTCTCTGCACATATTGTTGGATAAATGCTAGTAAGCTTTAAGGGAAACACATATGATCCTACAGTTATACTGTAATTGAAAATAGATGCAATAAAGAAGGCAACTATGAAGGATGTTTATATTTTATTCTGCTGGATTGATTTATAATCTATCCTGTTCAGAGTTAAGGCCTGGCCTGCCTTCTGGTGAATCCTTCTGGGTTGCACGTGTATTGATGTAGGTGGATGGATAAGCTGAAGGGAGAAGATTCCTCTCAGGGAGCTAAAGCGTGTTTCTTGTGTGCTTTTTTCATTTTTCCCTTCTTATATTATAGAAATCCACTCAAGAAAAATTCAAAGGCCAAAATGAATGAGGGGAAAAAATGTGTAACTGCTTTCTAACAGGATCTGGCAATGTCTTATAGTTAAAAGAACTCTGGAATCAAAACAAGCTGAGTTAAAATCCTACTGCCACCACTTGCAAGCACAGAAAGTTATTTAAACTCTCTGAACCCAAGTTTCATCATCTGCAAAACATAAAGGAGATAGCCTACATCAGAGTGTTTTGTGAATTAATTGAGAATATCCAGTACTCACCTATAACAAAGAAGTGCTTAAAAATGATTAAGTAGCCTTCACTTTATTTTGTTTTGGAAAACTAAGTCAGTCTTACTTATTTATTTATTAGAGCTCTGTTGAACATCTAGCATGAACCAGCCATACTGTTTTTAAGTTCAGGGGATATGGAAATGAATAGTATGGTCATGATCCTGACTGCCTTAAAATAAGAAGACAGTCACTGAACAAATATTTACTAATCATGAAAATAAGGGCCTTATTTTAAACCAAATAATTAAAGACATAGTGATTTATTATTATTTTCCAACAGGAATATCAGTAATGTCCCAGTATAATAATATATAAAAATAATTCATTTTATTTATACAGTACATATCGTGTGTTTTTTCTTTGTTTCCTTTATTTTCCTTTTTTACTCAGGAGCTCAGCTTATGATACACTCTCATTATAAGAACATGCAAGGATCTATTTTTTTTCTTGTCTTCTGTAAATACTCCAATTTCTCTCTTCCCCATAAACACTCACCCTTAAATATTTAATACTAGAGGCCTGGTGCACAAAAATTTGTGCACTCAAGGGGGTCCCTCAGCCTGGCCTGTGTCCTCTCACAGTCTGGGACCCCACGGGGGATGTCCACCTGGTGACGTGCCTGGCCAGCCTGGGTGAGGGGCTGAGGGCTATTTCAGGCTGCCCACAGCCCCTTCAGGGCTCAGGTCCTTACTGGGGTGCCTGACTGGAAGCAAGTATCTGGGATTTATTTAACTTCTATAATTGAAACTGTTGCCTTGGTTCCCTGCTCAGCCTGGGTTGCCCCTGGAACCCAAGGTCCCAGCCCGGCAGATATCTGGGGTTTGTTTAACTTCTATAATTAAAACTTTGTAGCCTTGAGTAGAACTCAGGGCCTACAGCACCCTGGCTTCCTCCATTGCCCAGGGCAACTCCAGCTCTGTGGCCACCGCCATCTTAGTTGAGTTAATTTGCATATTTTCTCCTGATTGGCTGGTGGGTGTAGCTGGTGGGAGTTGCTTGTGGGTGTAATGCAGTGAGGGTCAATTTGCATATTACTCTTTTATTAGATTATATATGTTCATTCATTTCTACACATTTAGAGATATATGCATCCTTAAAATAAACATAGTGCTGTTATTCAGATGTGATATACATATTAAATATTGTAAACCAGAGGCTCGGTGCACAAAATTTGTGCACTCAGGTAAGGGGGGGGTCCCCAGCCTGGCCTGTGCCTTCTCACAATGCAGGAGCCCTGTGATTGATCGCCCCAAAGAGGTAGAACCCACCCATCCATCAGGGGCTCTTCAGTGGATTGCCCCTAAGAGGTAGGCCAGAGTCGGGAGTCCCTCCTCCACACCATGGAAAGCTGTGGAACCCCCAGCCTTGCTGTGCAGAGTGTGGGTCCCCTGGCCTTGCTGCACATGGAGCCATGGGCACCCGCTGCGCACGCAGCCTCCTGGTGATCACTTGTTACAAGTGAGGGCATCGGGACGACATAGGCTTTTATTATATAGGATAACTTATTTCTCTGTCTTCTTAACACTGTTCTTGAGTGACTATTCTTATTTTTATATAAACCTAACTTACTTCCAAGTGCTACTTAGTATTTCATGGTATACATAGATCACATTTTATTACCTGTTCCCTTAGCAATGTGCACGTAAGTTGCTTCACCTCCTTGCTGCCATAAGCAATTTGACAAATAAACATCCTCACACACATATCCTTATGAATCTGTCAACGAGGTGCTGTTGCTTTTTGTTGGTATACATACAAATCCAGGCATTGGGCTTTGCATCCTTAATGTTACTGACAGATATCTGTATCATTTTCCAATTCTCCATATCCTTTTAAATCACGGCATTGTTTGGTGTGCTAATATTTGTCATACGATAAATGTAGAATGGTATTTCATTGGTTTTTAATTTTGCATATATCTAAAAAATTATGATATTATTCATATCTTAATATGATTATTAGCTTAATTATTGCCCTTTATTCATGATACATAGATAGCCCAACATCTAAATAATACTGTCCATGTTTTTTATTTAGTTTCCTGCCATTTTTTAATGATTTGTAATTACTTATATTGTTTAGATATTAGTATTCTTTGTCTGTTTTACACTTTGTGAAATAATTTCTCTATTTTTTAAAGGCACTTTCATAGATAGATGGTACCTATCTCTTGTAAATTTTGTTCTCTTCTGTGAAATGGGCTAAACCTGGAGGCTTTAGGCTACAGATCCACCCAATTCTCTTTATTTTTAAGTTAACTTTACCATTTTATACATTTCCAGAAATTTAACCACTTTATTTTAGTCTAATTTATTGACATGCAATGACTTACTATATTCTATTTGTTATATTTTTTAATTTATTTTTTACTCTGTCTATTTTCTTATTTCATTCCAGACTTCAAGAATTTTTATCTTTTTTTTTAATTAGTCTTCCCATAGTTTGTTTTCTTTTGTTTTTCTTTTTAAAGAAGGAGCTTTGGCTTTATTTATGTTCACTTATAATATACTTTAAACTGAAGGGTGGTTGAAAGCATCTCATGTCAACATATGAGGAACACAGTGAAAATAGTACTTATAGGAAAAATTATACTTTTAAATATATTTATCACAACACAAGGACCAAAAATTTAAACTGAACATTCAACTTAAAGGAATAATAAAAACAAACCCAAAAGAAATGAGAGGGGGAAAAATAATCAAATTAATGGCAAAAATCAATGAGAGAGTAAAACAACAACAAAAAATTCACTAAGAATTAAATGAGATAAAGTCTGAACATTTATACTTTTTAAAATGCTTTACATACATAATGTCTTAAAACATGACTAAATTGTAGCTCAGTACTTAAAATTTAAAAAGATGAGACTTTTGTTGTTTGCTCTAGCAGATTTATTTATTTATTTATTTATTTATTTATTTATTTATTTATTTAGAGTTTCAGTAAGGAAAACCTTAGAGGCAAAGATATTTAAATCAACTTAAAGTGGAGTTTTAATTCTGCTTATTAAAAAATCCTCTAGCATAGTTGTTTAAAGGGTGAGCTCTTTATTTATCTGGGATAGATTCAATGTTTGTCTCTACCATTTCTTTGCTGTATAATCTCAAACTCTCTAAGCTTCAACTTCCTCATTTGCTACATGGAGCACAAAACTGTCTCTACCTCAGAGTAGTGTTAAGAATTAAATGAGATAAAGTTTGTAATAAGCTCAGCATTATGTTCAGTAAATGTTAACTTTTTCTGTATGTAGGTCTTAGTAAAGGATACAAAATATTTAAATACCCCTTTCTGTGGAAAAGAAAATGTTAGAGAAACTAAGGATGCATGCTTGAGTATTAATTTTAATTCTCCCATAAATGTGACAGCACTGTGTAAAGAAGAACATACCCAAATTCAGACTTAACGGGCTGTAAAGTAGCTTCAAACCATGGGTGAGAAGTGCAATGACAAAGAGCTGATGCAGAATGATCTCTGGGTTTCATCCACAGGAAATAGAAAGAGGAATAGAAAATAATACAGCCCAGCTCTAGGCAGATGGAAATGGAAAGAGAATGCTTTGTAGAGTCACTGAAATAGAACTACATGCTTACTAGGGCAGTAAAGACCCTTGTTGATTTCCTCCTGGAGTCTTTTCAATCTTTTCTAAGAGTATGCTCAGAAAAAGACAGAATAAGAGGGAGAGAAGACGTAAGAAGTGAGACAGCCCTACAAAAGTGGTAACACGACTGTTTCCTGGCCTGAGGGGTGGGGTTTCCAGAGAGCTCAGGAAGATCCAGGCCCTGGCCTCCCGCTAAGAATGCATCCATTCCAGGAATCACACTTCCAATGCCAATGCCTCAGTCCTCTGAGGCTCAGACCCTTGCTGGAAAGTTATTTTTATAAAGCACAAGAGCTTTTCCGACCTCCTCAGTCTCACAACCTGCCATCATAGTTCACTTTTCTCACAGGGAAAACAGGAGGTCTGCATCACAGCAGCCAGCAGCCCTGTCTATCAAGAGACAGAAATAGTAATGACACCAAATTGGACTGGTACATTCTCCAGGAGACCCTCAAAAGGCATATTGTTAACTTTTGAAAATGGCAACAATTATCTCATAGCCAGACATGCAATTGTGCTGCAAACATGACAAAAGCAGGCATACATGTAAATATCACCTAGAAAGTGCCAATCAAGACCTCAAACACATTACATTAATGTACATGATAATCTGTGTTTTATTTCTTCTGAGATACCTAAACAGAACACTAAATGGAAAAGGACTATTTCTGACAACTAAACTCCAGCAGGCATGAAAGCTAGGTTAATAAGCATTAGTACTAATGAGTGATGAATTGAAATGATATTCGTATAAAGTGGAAATTAACACCTGAAAATTCCTCTCAAATAATGGCACTATAGCCTATGTCAAGAACGTGTTAATCATTCTAATAGGAAAGGTGACGGGGGTGTTCTCGCAAACATCTTGAGGAATGCTGTACTCATCGCAGTCCACATTCTACATCTCGTGTGTGAATTTAAATAGCATATATCAAAATGATTAAAATGTGGCTTCCTAAGACAAATTTTAAAAAATAAAAAAATGAAGGGTGTGAGGGAAAAAAATGTGGCTTCCTTGGAGTAAAGGAGACAAGAAGCAGGCTCAGCTGAAGGAAAAGGTGCTCAGTGGAACCCAAACGTGAGTAGGCCTCTTAGAGTTTGCATTGGTTGAGCGCCTTCTCTGTGCTGCTTGACTGCTAACTGCTCTCTGGGTCCCTTGGTCATCACTACACCCCCGAAAAACGCAAAAAATAAATAAATAAATAAGGCTCGCATAGGTGAAACAACTTGCCCTGGGCCACATAGGTGCTTACTAATTCCAGAGCCCATGTACCTTCTCTCCTGCCATGCTGCCTCGAAAAGGGACCCACACCACACAGGACAGGTCTCTGGATTCAGTTGTCCAGGCTCCAGATATTCCTGGCTAATTGTTCTGCATTCTTTGTAAGACAACTGGTTGTCTTTGGTTGCTGGTTCTCAGGTCCTCTTGGAGTCCAGGTCTCTTGTTCTCAGCCTAAGGCTCAGCTTTAAAGGCAAAATAACCTGAGAACAAATCCCACCTCTGCCTTATGTGATGATGCTCAAGCTATGCCATCCCTCCAAGCCTTGGTTTTGCAACTGTGAAATAGGGATGGTTCCATCTACTTCACAGGAGTCCATTTCAAAATGAGGTAACTTCGTGCATACCAAGCTTCCCACAGATGAATGAAGGCTGCGTCCTGGCTGGCCTGTCATCAGCTATGCTTTTGCTCCTTAATTAACATTTTGTTCCACACTCTTCCAAGTGTCTGACCTTGGCCTGCCCTGTTTTACCATTATTTTCATCTTGGACTGGCCCTTTAGAAGCCCTGCTTAGATGCATAGAAAGAGTCCAGAAAAGGGAGCAAGGAATAAAAGTGAGAGGCTGGGAGGAGAGACAGCCATCACTGGCTCCAAAACCTAAGATCTTGTCAAAAAGATGCCATTCCCCTGACCCATTTCCGAAAATGTGCACATACAGAAACAAGTGTGCACATACAGAAGCAAGTTTTCCTCCTAATACTGAAGGATTGCCCCAGGAAGCTGCTTGTCTTTGCATCACTGAGGAGTTTAAGTCAAGACCATCTGTTCATGAAGAATAAATGGGCCTTCATTACTGAGCCAGGGTAATGTTACCCCTTTCGTATAACCTGCCCCCCCTTTTCCTCTGGCACCAGCTGGAAAACCCACCTCGAAGATTACTCCAAGAAGACTTTTCTAGCTCCTGTGCTGATCCCTTTCACCCACTGTCCTCCCTTTCCTCTGAACATGGGGCATTCTCCAGCAATGTCTTAGAAGTTGAATTTCTTCCCGCATTAATTGAAGTATGGTTGGTTACCTCCCCATCTAGTTGGAATGCATGCCAGCTGATGGAAAGAAAGCCCAAAGGGCCATGCCTTCTGCTCCCATTACCTCACCTCTTGTAGTTGGGGCCATGCAGTGCAGATAGTATATTACTCAGTAAATGATGCTCAAATTAATAAACTTAAAGGACTGCTCAGACAACTCTACCAAAGGCTTACAATGTGCCCCGGATGTTATCTTTCCAAACTAGGATGCCCTCACGAAGTCCAGCATGCACAGTAATGAGTGGACAGGAATCACATGCTGACAGAGACCTCTCACCTATCCAACTATTGTGATCACCAAATTACTCCTTCAGACAGATGCCTGAGCACGGGCCTGGACAGAAATCCAACAGTGAAGTGAAGGGCCACTCAAAAGATACACATTTCTCTCTGGCCCTTTCTCCCGCTAAAAGAGCTTGACAAAGTAATAGGCTAAAGATGTTTTTACTATTTGAAATAGCAAAGTCAGTTCATCTGTGAAGCACTCACGCTGAAGTTCTCTGCATGTTTTCAGGACAGAGGCCAGATCGGATGTGACAACTGTCAGGTGAAAAGCACAGGAGCATAGTCTTATGTGATGTGATTTCAAGACAGAATGTTCCAAATCCTCAGGTTGCCAACCAGCCATAACATCTGTGAAGCATGAACCCACTTTTAGGCATGGAGGTCCCTGACTTTTAAATATCTGGATGAATGTTTTGAGGCTGAAAGTTAAAACTCTTCAACATGTTTCTGAAAAACATAGTTCTTAAAAGGTTTAATTGCTCCCAATCAGAATGTTAGTCAAGTTATGATATAACTTGCAGAGAAACGTTAGAGCTAGAACACCTACAACCTGTTTGGTGAAACTCCCTCTGTCTCCAGTAAAGAAATGGAAACTTAGAGGGGTACATGACTTATCCAAGCTTGGCCAGTTACTTAATATCAGAGTCGAGGTGTGGCCCCAGAGGTGATCATCCCTATGCCTCATGGCTGAGCTTACCTGCACGCTCAGGTCCCTAATGGAACCATGTGGGGTTTGTGAGCAAGTAACACCTACTTCTTAGGGAAGTTGTGATTCATTAAATAAGATAGTATACAAAGTACCAGGCCCATCATAGTAGTTTATAAATGGTAGCTATTGTTAAGATCCTTATCATTACTATTATTATCATCATCCAACCTGCTGTCTGAGGCACACACAATTTCCCTTCCAATCATAAATAAGCCTGGCTGTTTTTAGGAGACCCCTACGCAGTGAATGAAGCCTGGAATTGATGTTCCCACTAGTAAGGATTCCAACAGGTCTAGGATGAGCCCATGTCACTAGTCCCTATCCCAAGCTTCAGCCTTCCCCTCTAGCTGACAGCAAGTGAGTTTCATGGCCAAGTAGAAGGAACACAGGTTATGAATCAAACAGTTCTTTTACTTAGTGCATGGCTTGCCTTAGATTATTTGCCTAATTTTAATTAAGCTTCAGTTTTCTCCTTTCTTGAGTGAAAAGAACAGTGCCTACATGTCAGAGTTTGTAGAGAAGATTAAATAAAATAATGTGTGCAAAATGCTTAGAACAGCAATTGCCAATGATGGTGGGTATTCAATACAATCACCATGATTTTCATTATTATGAACTTTCCTATTCCTGTAATAAGACTTCTTTCTTGGGATCCGAACTATGACCGTCAGGACTGGAGCTCTGATATGAAGCCCCACCCATGGGGCTGGGACCATGCTCTCACCAGGGTCCTTTCCCAAGGAGTGTGTGGAACCAGGAAACAGCCACCCACTTTACTCTGAGCATCACAAAAGTCAGAAGTTACTGCAGGCATGTCCTTAGTAGCTGACAAGACTCCCTCTTCTTGGCCAATGGGTAGTAACAGTTGTCTTAGTCCACTTTGTCTGCTGTGACCAAATACCACAGGTGTGGCTGATAAGCAGTGGAATCTTATGTCTCACAGTTTGAGAAGCTGGAAGTCTAAGACTGGATTTCAGACTTTTTGTTGTGTCTTTAGCAGGCCAACGGGCCTAAGTCCTCTCTAGAGCCTCTTTTAAAAAGGCATTAACACCTACCAAAGGCCCCACCTTCACCTTCTAATATCATCACTTTAGGGGTTAAGTTTCAACATATAGATTTTGAGGGGACACCCAGACCATAGCAAAATTATTATCCACTCTGCAGCACAAATACTGTCTACTCTGTAGCAGGTTAAATGTTACAATATCTTTCATACATAATCACTAATTCTCTGATAGAACCCATGAGCCAGTTTTATGAATCCCATTTAACAGAAGAGTAAACTGAGGCTTGGAGAAGTTTAAAATCACAGAGGTGACTAAGGCAGAGGCAAGGCCAAGGCTCAAAGCTTGCTCACTTATCATCAGGTTATGTTGCATTTTATGTACAGTATCTGATACAGATCAAGTCCCAACCATTCCTAGCATCTCACACTCCCTATAGTGGAGTCCTTGTAAAATCTAATCTAATAAAAGAGTAATATGCAAATTGACCGTCACTCCCTTACATCCACAAGCCACACCCACAAGCCACACCCACCAACCAATCAGGATCAAATATGCAAATTAACCCAGCAAAGATGGCAGAGTCCAGAGCCAGGATACTTGCCTTTCAGCCACAGCTGCCACTCCAGGCCTGTTGGAGACTCAGAAGGCAGGGGAGACATAGAAGACTGGCTCCATTGCCTGAGGCTAACTTCTGCTGGAAGTTGAAGAAGCTGCTTGTCTGTGATCGCAGGTGCAGGGAGAAGCCGCCTGTCCGTTGATCACAGGCCGCCCGCAGAGAAGCCACTTGTCAGTGATTGCAGGCGGCTTCTCCCCCATCCCTGTGATCAGGATCAGGCGGCTTCTCCCCACCTCTCCCCCCCCCCCCCCCCCCCCCCCCCCCCCCCCCCCCCCCCCCCCCCCCCCCCCCCCCCCCCGCGTAGACAATCAAAGACAAGTGCTTCTCCCCCTCCACCTGCGATCACGGACAGGATCAGGCCTAAGCCAGAAGGTGGACATTCCCCCAAGGGGTCCCAGGCTGCGAGGGCACAGGCCAGGCTGAGCGACTCCCCTCCCCCCAGTGCACAAATTTTTGTGCTCTGGGCCCCTAGTTCTATTATAATAATCTGATTCTTCAGACAGATCCCTCCATCTCCCTCTAACAGTAGTACATTGCCCCCTCAAGGTGTTGTGAACTTACAGTGCTCTATATCAGTGGTGACGATTTTTTTCTATAAAAAGTCAAACACTAAATATTTTAGGTTTTGTGAGCTAGACAGCCTCTGTTGCTACCACTATAGTGTATAAGCAGACACAAACAATAGATAGACCAATGTGCAGAGCTGAATTCCAGTAAAACTTCATTGACAAGGACAAGCAGCAGCCTGGATTTGGCCCAACAGCCATAATTTGCTGATCCCTGCTCTCTCAAAGTGTGGTTGCTACTCAAAGTATGGTCCATGGATGATAAGCACCAGTATCTTCTGGGATGATTGAAATTGTAGGAAATGCAGAATCTCAGATCTCACCTCAAATCCACTGTATCATAATCTGACTTTTCAGAAGATCCTCTCCAGCTGATTAATGTGTGCATTGAAGTTTAAGATGTTTGAAAAGCTCTGCTCTTCAACTCATCCAACACCTCTTAGAGTCCAAGCACTATTCCAGGCACAGTACATACTTGATCTATAATCCTCAATACATGGCAAGGTGGTTACTATTACCCCATTTTACAGAAGATGAAACAAAAGTTCAAAGAAATTAAATAAATCAAGAAGATAACTGATAGCATTGAGATTTGTCTAGAAATTAAATAATCTGCTATTGACATTCATCTTACAAATGATATGACTTTAGGGGTTAAGTTTCAACATATAGATTTTTGGGGGGACACCCATGCAGAATATTTCAGAGGTACTAACTCTGAATTTTTAATATTGTTTTCATAATTATAAGCACAAGTGTTTTTATTCTAAAGGAATGAAAGTATTACATAGTCACAAAAATAAATTTTCACTCTCATAGATAATTCTAAAAATAGAATACCTTTGCCAAACTATGCCCTTCATATCCTGCCTTTTATTCAACTTGAACTAACATCATAAAGTCTTCAAAGGGCTATGCCATTACTTAGGTAGTATTTTATGTATTTTTATATTTATTCTTTTTTCTAATGCCTCTTCAAAAACTTTAATGGGATTTGAGATGACTTAGAGACACGAATAAAATACAAGATAAAAGATGAAGTAATGACTCTGATTATTGAGGCCTATAAAATGTGCCTCGGGTGAGGGCCATATACAAAATGCACTCCATAAAGTCCTATAGCTTTTCTGTGGTATTTTACTAAAAATGTGTGAGCAGAGTTTATCATCTGTTATATAATACAAAGAAGCTAAACTTGGAAAATACTTGCTTGTTAAGCATATCATTTCATTTCTATTTGTTCACATATAAAAAGTGCATGATAATATTTTAGAGAAATTTTAGCAAATAAAAAATATGAAAGCATTGTATTATTTCACTTCCAATTGTATTACCCTTTTAGTCATTATAATAGTTACTGATATAAAAATACTATTACCATAACTAATTTCTTGATTACTTATGCTAAAATCTCTGAATGAATTAACTTATGTAATCTTCACAACAACCCTAAATTACTAAAATCAGTTCCAATTAGAAATGATAAAATGGGTCTAAAAGAAGTCAAGTAACCTGGTCTTTCAGTGGATCAGGTAGCTATTGTTGTGTATGCCACCACCCTAAAACATAGTGTCTTGAAAAATAATAACCACTTATTCTTTTTCCAATTTGGGAGGTCAACAATTTGGACTGGGCTCAGCCAGGACAGTTTATTTCTGCTCCCTGTTTGCTGAGATCACTTATATATCTAGCAGGGTCAAAACAGCAGAGCCTCTCTCTCCATGCAATCTCTCATCTTCAAAGAGGCTAGCTCAAATTTTTTAAGTTGGTGGCAAAAGGTTCCCAGTGAGCAGCAACAAATGAAAAGCCTCCATGAAGAAGCACTCTTCAACCCTCTGTTCTACATTGCTAATGTTCCCAGCCTAATATCAACATGGCATAGAATTCAACAAGAGTACGCATGCAAGAGGCATAATTCCTTGACTGACTGATTGATTTCAGAGAGAGATAAATTTGTTGTCCCACTTATTTATGCACTTATTGGTTGATTCTTGTATATTCCCTGTCCAGGGACTGAGCCTGCAACCTTGGCTTACCAGGACAATACTCTCACCGACTGAGCTCCTCAGCCAGGGTGAGACATGATTCCTTGAGAGTCATTATTGGAACAGGCTATCTTACCCAGCACATACATGAGTGTTCCATGTGAGAACCTAAGACACTGTGAAGTCAGGCCTCATGCTCTTAACCATCTCATCACACTTTCCTTCAAGAAAATTCCCCCTAATGTTATCTAGATACTGTCTGTTTCTGTTTTAATTCTGAAGCTGCCACTCTTGAATCACTGAAGACATTGCTAATCTCATCTCCAAATGATTTTTTTCTGAGAGTTACCATGAACTTTAACACATGACAAATTAAATATGGATTATTTTTCATTACTTAAATCATTCATATTATTAGAAAGACTAGAGGCCCAGTGCATGAATTCATGAACAGATGGGATCCGGGCTGCGCCTGTCAGGAGGAGGAGACGGTGGGAGGTTGGCCAGCGGTCCTGCCCCAATCAGCCCAATCACGGCCAAGCTGACTGGGGGAAGGAGCCAATGGTGATTGGCCTGTGGGCCTCACCCCTGATTTGGGTAGGGGGACCGATTGGGGATGGGAACAGTCATAGGGAGGGGCTGTGAATGATAGGCTGGCCATCCCACCCCTGAATGGAGTCAGGGGAGGTGCCATAGGTGGTTGGCTGTTGGGCCCTGCCCCTGATCTGAATCAGGGGCAATCATGGGCAGAACTGGTTGAGGGGAGAGGCCATGGGCTAGTCGGGGTTGTGGGGGCCCATTGGGGGCAGGGCCAGGCGGGGCAGGGGCTTTAGGAGGTTGGCTGGCCATCCCTACTTCCTATTGGGGTATGGGACAATCAGGAGTGGGGCTGTATGGGGGAAGGGCTGTGGGCTGATTGGAGTGGTGGAGGCCCATGGAGGGTGGGGGGGAAACAGGAGAAGGGCCACAGGAGGTTGGCCAGTTCTGCTGGCCACAGTGGGTGTCATAGCAACTGGTCATTCCAGTCATTATGGTTTTACAATCACTTGCTTTATATATATATATATATATATATATATATATATATATATATATATATATTGGACTTTATGTAATTGCTTTCTAGGAACCTAGCTGACACCAAAAGTGGCATCAATGCATTAAAAAATAGATTAATACATCATTTTGTATAGCACTATCACTGTCAACATAGGACTTTCAGAGTGAATGTGCATCTGAGCTTCTCCTATGGGCATCTGGGAAAAGAGATTGGGGGAAGGGTCAAGTCGAAAGCCACTCGAGACAGGGTATGGAATGTTTTAAATGCCATACTAAGGAGTTGGGAGGCTCTAACAGGGGTAGAGAATAGATGACATGGTCAGACTGGCATTTTAGGGCAAAGTGGATTAGAGGGAGCAGAGGCAAGTTGAGAGACTGATCAAGAGGCTTTTGCAGTAGTCTGGTGAAAGGCTATAAAAAAAACAAGTGCAAAGGAGATGATTCTGAAATCAAACAACCTGGACATACACCTGTTTGCTACAGGATGTGCTTTTCCCTTTCATCAAGAATGCCTGGATAGTAGAATTGCGATACTGAGTGAGGGAGGAGAGGTGGGCTATGAAGATTGGTTGTTTGCTCTGTAATTATCAGGCATTTTTTTTGTACCCAGAGGATTGAGAAAGGCTTTCCTCTACTGCCCTTCATATAAATCTCTCCCAGTTAAGTGAAAAAAAATAATGAAACAAAGAGAGAGAAAATTGCATTGTTGTATAAACAATAGTGGCATCTTTCTTGGAGAAAATAATGGAAGAAATTAATGTAGCATTAGATTAAGCTCTATTAGTATTATTATACAATGGATGTTATGAAGAGATATGTCATGCAGACCATCGTTTATTGTTATAGAGAACAGTCTATACAAAAGAACAAAGGAAATAATTTTCATCAAACATTTTGCCCTGAGCAAGCAATGTGCTTTGTGTATTATATATGAAAAAGGATAGCTGTTTGATATCAAAGGAAACAGTGACCTTGCCAGAGAGTGTTTATTACTTAATGCCACTGAAAGTAGAGCTAGTAGACTCCCAAAAGGTATAAAATTCATTTTGCTTTGTGGCATTTTTTTTTCAGACAGAGAAGTTTAAGAGGCATCTTTTCATGTGAGTATTTAAACAAAGAGCTTCAAGGAATTCCCAGCAACCTTACAGGTTTCACCAAAGGTCATTTCTCTTAGAAAGAATCACCTGAGAGGGAAGTAACACCTTTGAAAGAGTTTATTAAACAAGGGAAAAGGGATTCATGTGCCACCAGCCAATTTAACCATTTGTGCTATCAAATATAGCTATAGCTAATTTATTTTCTATTTCTCAAATCAAATTCTACATTGGTTAAAAAAAACTGAGTTGTGAGTTGGAAAACTAGCAAATAAACTGGTCCCTTTAAGGGCCTGATTTGTACTCCTTCAAGTCTGAACTCCTTATTACATTAAAGTCCTTATTATGTAGTGTCTCCTTATCTTGGTCCCTGTCATGCAAAACTTGCCTTTATAGCTGTGTAACTTATCTTTACAAGCCACTTACAGTTTATAAATTACCTTTACATTTCATTAGATGTCCTCAATAAACTTGAGGTTAGGCAGAACAAATATTGGTATTAACATTTGACATATGAGCAATGTAGCTTCAAAGTATCTTAGCAACTTGCTTAATATCAGGAATTAGCCAATTGCTAGCAATAGAGCATCATGAGACAGGCAAAGTTCTTTGCCCTCAGGGAGTTTGTCTTCTAGAATAAAAGTGCACAGAAATATATGAATAAAAAACGTAATGTAATGCCAGGAGAATAATAAATGGCAAGACTGACACCACACAAGTCACCTGTCTCTGATCTAAGCTTTTCTTATCATCCTTCTTCAATACAAGATACTACAGAACGGTTGTCCTAGGACAGAATTCTTCATTAAGCCTTTCTCGTATGACACTGGCTAATCCTACTGGCCCAGGAAGCAGCTGTGTAGACTTTTACTACTTGTCTATTTAATGTAGACATCCATGTGTCATTGAGGAGCTGCAGACCAGAGAATTATCAATGTCCCTGAAAGTTTACTTAAAGACATGGTTAGTGGACACTAGAGAATGGCAATTACTAGGTGCCAGTGTGGTTAACTGAGAACAAAAAATACTTAAGACGGACAAGCCAAATCAACAGGTCCTGCATTTGCAACAGGTCATGAAAGAGATAGGAGAAGGCGGTGCTGGAAGCATATCTTGTCTACTTTTAAGAGCCATCTCAAGTCCTTCTTTAAGGGTCAAGTTGAGGATAAACACATAAACACAAGTTTCATGAAGGCCCTTGGTGAAATAAACAGGCAAACAAAACACCTTTGTGGAGAAATGTGGCCTACATGGCAACATAGTTAGGTGGACCTAAAATCAGCTCATTAAGCCTACCTAAAAATCAAAGCCCATTGCTCAACTCGCAGGAGGGCTGCACAGGAAAGACTTCCATCCCTGACTATGGTCAGTATTTGCATCTATTATTTAAATGAGAATGTCAATAAAATGTTCATAAATTCACATATATGGGGGAGGGAAAGGCTGAGAGGGAAAGGTTATGTATGTGTTGAAAGGACATCATCAAAATCTTACTTCACTTCTAAGTAGAGGCTGTCACTTACTCAGATCTAAATCAGTATTAAGTGCTCATCCTGAACAAGGCACTGTGAAGAATGCTGAGGCAAGGCATAATGCCCGCTCTCCAGAGGAGCCACTGCTGCCTCATTGCTCTCCCCATTGCCACTTTGTCATAGATTGAATTGTGTCCTCCCCCAAACTTATAAGCTAAAGTTCTAACCCCCAGTTCCTCAGGTGTGTGTCTACATTTGAAGACAAACTTTTTAAAAGGAAAATTAAGCTAAATGAAGTCATTAGGGTGGGCTCTAATCCAATCTGACTGTTACCCTTATAACAAGAAGTTATTAGAACCCAGACATCCATAAGGGAAGACCATGTGAAAACACAGGGAGAAGATAGATGGCCTTCTACAAGCCAAGAGGAGAGACCTCAGAAGAAACCACCTTGTTGGCACCTTGATTTTGGACTTCTGGCTTCTAGAATTGGGAGAAAATAAATTTCTCATAAGGGTTCAAGCCATCTAGTCTGTGGTATTTTGTTATGGCAGCCCTAGCAAACTAATACAAACCTCCATCAGAACCTTGACCATCCCAGGCCTCTGGCCCTATCATGCTGGGTCCAACTGACATAAACTTAAAACACAACCCCTTGACAAAACAGAGATCTTCTTTTGAATTTGCAAACTCGGTTGTCTATTTCTTTTTTTTTTATTACATACAGTTTTACAAAGATTAGTACATATATCTCTTTTTTCCCCTGCCCTTCCCCCCGCCTCCCCTACCCTATTTCTATAATGAACATTTATTTACTGAGACCTTGCCCCACACCATGCTTTCTGCTAGTCTTTTTCACATTTATTGCTTCATGGAAGAAAGTGTGGGGACATGTCAGCAGGATATGAGGACATGGGAACAAGCAGAACATTCCAGCAAACGGGAAGTTGTTGTTCAAAAGGTCAAAGGCATGGAAGGGTCCCAGTCCCTTCAGGGAAGAGAAAGAAGTTTGCTGTGGCTGGAGTACAATGTGTATTAAACACAGGAGTGAGAGAAGAGGTCAAGAGAAATATTTGGGTAGAATATAACAGTATTTTGTGCCACACTAAGGGGTTTTGCACCCCATGCTATACATAATAGATGGGTGTTTTTTAACAAACAAGATGTGTGATTATCTTTAACACTAGAGGCCTGGTGCATGAATTTGTGCATTGGTGGGGTCCTTCAGCCTGGCCAGTGATCAAGGCCTATTGGGAGGTTGGCTGGTCAGCCTCCCTCTTCCCTCCACAATCAGGGCCTACCAGGGAGGCCGGCAGGCAGGGGGCAGAGACCATAGGAGGTTGGCCAGCCAGAGGTAGGGACCACAGGAGGTTGGCCTACCAGGAGAAAGGGAAGGGATCGTGAAAGGCTGGCTGTGGGAGAGCACAGGGGGCAGCTCTTACGTTGAGTGTCTGCCCCCTAGTGGTTAGTGTGCATCATAACGATTAGTCGACCACTCGTTCTAGTCATTCGGTTGTAATGGTCAGGCTATTATATATATAGATTATAACCTGACAGAAACAAGGTTGGATAAAAATAGGAAAGAAGAAGTGTCAGGAGGCTGAGTACAGAAGTTCTTTAAAGACCTGAAATAATGAATCCCATTACTTACAAGGTTCTTAAGTTATGAATCTGCTCATTCATCTACTAGTATTGCTCCAGTGTGTGTGTCAGAGTCACTACACACACATACACATGGGTGTGGACACTGTATACTTGTGAGCTGACCAAATTTAATTTAATTCATCAGCACTACAAATAAAGCTGTTATTACTTTTAGTAATTTAGTAATTTACTGCAGTTGTACATGTCTTCTGTTCCTCGAAAGCAAGTGATTATAACATTAAATGGTTTATATATTACCATGATAAAAAAATACTTAAGACTTTATAAAACAGCACATTTCCATTACCAAATCACAGGGAGAGAAGATTCATTTTCCCCTCAATAACAAAGCTCTCATCTTGAGAGATCCAATTCATGAAAAGACATTTACATAGCGTAGTGAGGTTTTTTCTCTCTCTCTTCTGCTTTTTATGAGAAGAAAGGAGGGATACAGAAGGAATCAAAATCAAATAGAAAATTAAAGACAATGCAAAAATAAAATGAAAATCCTCCATGATTGCTGTGATGAAAAGCGTGGGTGGTGTGATAGGAAAAAAAGCAAATCACACAGGCTCTTAGGAAATACCTCTTTCGAACATAAATAAAGATGGGTGAGCGCATGATCCACAGGGGAATTCAGACTGCTTCTTATTCTATAAATAGTAGCTGCCACTTTTTGTTGCATTCCTGAAATAGCTTGCACATTAACAGAAGAGACCAGTGAAGTGTATTGCAGCAGATTTTGTCAATGAAAATAACCTTCAACAAGAAAGGAGGGAGGGTAGGAGTGGGGAGGTGTAGAGGATGTGAAGGTAATGATGAGGAACATTAAAACAGGAATCTGGGTGCAGGCTGAGGGATGTCATGGGCAACGGATTGCAGCGACCATCCTGAGGTGGAGTTCAGTTATGGGGACACTATCATAATTCAGCAAATGTTGGTTGTGCCCTCACTGTGCATGACACAATGTGCTACAGTCTGCACAGGATTCAAAGATGCATGAAAGGCAACTCCTGCCATTGAGGGACTTATCACTTAGGAAGAGTGATTATGCAGGAATACCAACACCTATAATAAGCATGTAAGATATGTCATGAGACATAAAACCGCAGGGCTCTGGGAATCGGAAGCAAAAAGAAAACACTAGGATGGTTTGGAAAAGCATCATGGAAGGAGTCATGGGAATTGAACCAGAAACCTTTCGGTTCATGAGTCGATGCTCAACCACTGAGCCATACCAGCCAGGCTGCAGTTCTTAAATTTTGAATCCAAGATTTGAACCAGGTCATTTGACTCCTAGCTGAAAGGCTTGACCACCCTGCTGTTTTGCTTCCACTGTAAAGTATCTAATTTACGCATTCTGCCAGGTAGGAAGCTGAGGCGTGGGGAAATGATGGCCTTTGCCCAAGGCCACACACTTGTTGGTAACTGCCCCATGGCTTAAATCTAGATCTTCTGACTCACTCTTTGGGTGTTTTTCTAACTAGAGTACGCTAGGGATGTGCACAAAGGAGATTGCTTCCTCCACTTGGGAGACCTGAGTATAGGAGAGGTTAGAGCAAGTAACAGGGACAGTGGAATCACCTCTAGAATAGAAAGTAGGTTCAGATTCAATCTGATGCCTGCATTTAAAGAATTGATTCTTAGAGACACTTCCCCCACATACACATACACATACATACATACATACACATACATACATACATACACATACATACATACATACCCAGATTATATCTACTTAGTTAAATGTTGCTTTGAACCTGTAGAGATCTAGAGAATCAAAATGCTTATATTAGCCTTAGCCGGTTTGGCTCCATGGATAGAGTGTCAGCCTGCAGACTGAAGGGTCCTGGGTTCAATTTTGGTCAAGGACATATGCCCAATAGGGGGCATGCAGGAGGCAGCCAGTCAATGGTTCTCTCTCATCATTGAAGTTTCTATCTCTCTCGCCCTGTCCCTTCCTCTCTGAAATTAATAAAAATATTTTTTTAAATAAGTGCTTATATTGGTTCCCCCAAAACTTATAGGCACGTTTAAAAAAAAAATCTTGTAATTAAATTGTCCAGTTCAGGGAAATTCCACTAAAATTTCAACCTAAAATATAAGAAGAGACACTTTTAAGTTGCTTTGAGAGTTGTCATAAGACATTTTGACTCTCCCTTAATTGCCCAACCTTGTGGCATTTAAAAAGAGAAAGAGGGTCCAAATACACCACCACTAACCAGCCTTCCGAGGGGCTGTCTGCCCACACATGACAGGTGCTTTCATTTTTGAGGCAGAGAAAATGAACAGTCTAGACTCATTATCTCAGCCACGAGTGTCTCAGAGCAGCGAGCTCTGAGCTTAGGGAGAAAACACAGAATACAGACAGAAGGTGAAGTTGATGATCCGCAGCATAGTCTTCTGATCAATCAAAAAGGTGGGGCTTTTCACCTGCTCTCCTCACCCAGAATTTCCTCTCTCAGAACTCCATGTGGCTCTCTCTCACATTCTCAGGGAGACTTGCTCTGACCTCCATGATTATAATGACAACTCCTGCACTTCCTACCTCCCTTTCTACCCAACATTTCCATAGAACTCTTATTATTTTCCAATTTAATAATAGCTGATGTGTTGTCTTTGCTAATTGTTACAATAGAAGGGAAGCTCCACACAGGCAGGCCACTTTATTGTTTCTGAGTCCTGGGTCTGGAACATGGTGGGTATCTAGCAAATATTTGTTAAATAATGAATGAAGGTGAATATAATTTTAAATATGACTTTGATTCCCTTTTAGTTCACTCATCAGTATGTCCTATTATAAAAGCTACTAGGGGCCCGGTGCACAAAAATTTGTGCACTCGGGGTGGAGGGAGTCCCTCAGCCCGGCCTGTGCCCTCTCACAGTCTGGGACCCCTCAGTGGATGTCCTATGATGGCCCCAGTCTGCCAGGCGCCTTTTGTGTGTGTGTGTGTGTATATGTGTGTGTGTCATCACTGGGGACCTGCCCCCAGC
>PVJC01004722.1:35901-62472 GCA_004026665.1 Murina feae | reverse complement strand
CCACCCAACCAGTATTATATGAAATGCTGAAAGGTATCCTTTGAGAATGAGGAAGAAGAAAAAGGAAAGTAAAAATTATGAACAACAAATATATATCAACGAGTGAATCTAAGAATCAAGTGAATATAAAATCTGATGAACAGAATAAACTGGTGAATAGAATAGAATCAGAGGCATAGAAAGGGAGTGGACTGACAATTTTCGGGGGTTAAGGGTGTTGAGGATGCGTGAAGAGACTGGACAATAATTGTACACCTATGGATGAGGACAGTGGGGGGGGGCAAGGACAGAGGTTGGGGTGGGAAATGGGAGGAGGGGAGCTATGGGGGAAAAAAGAGGAACAACTGTAATAATCTGAATAATAAAGATAAATTAAAAAAAAAGAATCATTGACCTCAGCTATTTTTACACAACTAAAGTAAATATTGGATAGCAGAGAGAGAAAAGAGGTGCAATTTAATCCTGATATCATGTTGATATCTCTATTATAACCTTTTTACTTAACATAAATTTCTTATGTAATTTTAAAATTTATTTGCTACACATTTTTGCAAAAGATGTCCATCTGCTCTATCCTGTTTTCAATTATATCTACATTTATTATACAGATCAGAGACTAAAAATCAGAATTTAAAAAGAAGTCATAATTGGAAGTGAGCTAAAAATGAGGAAAATACTCTTATTAGGATTATAATATTACCAGAAATATTTATAAAAAACTCACTAATCCACTTTGTATGTAGCATAGGATTCAGAATAATATATACACAGATCAAATGGATTTATTTAAGAAAAGTATATGTTCATCATAGTTTAACTTACAAGCATACATTATCTCAGGTGACATACATCTGAAAAAAACATGTATAGTTTGAATATTTTTTATTTTTATAATTTTTTAGTAAAAGGTGAAGTATTTATATAATCTAAAGAAAAACCAGAGTATTATTAATATTTTCATAAATTAAAAAAATGAGAGTTGTTAAATAGTTAAGGAACTCATTTGAACATGTTTGGAAAATAGATAATTACCTTCCTCTTTTTTTAAACAAAAATATATTTTATATTTAAAAAGGAAGGAAGAGGGATAGAGAGTTAGAAACTCAATGAGAAACATTGATCAGCTGCCTCCTGCACCCTCCCTGTTGGGGATGTGCCCGCAGTCAAGGTACATGCCCTTGACCAGACTCAAACCCGGGACCCTTCAGTCCACAGGCTGACGCTCCATCCACTGAATCAAACCGGTCAGGGCTCCCTTCCTCTTTTTATCAGATGCTTGGTATCTACCTGCACTATGTATGACCAGTTCACTTGGATCTGGTCTCTCATCTACCACTTTCTATTACTCTTTTCTTTGCCAGTTTCATAATACCTCTGAACTCCATTTGACCTTGAATTTAAAATGTATAATTTAAACAAGGAGAGATGTCAACCAGACAATTGCAAAGAACTTCAAAAATTTTTAAACAAACAAAAATTGTGGACAGTCTTGCAATCCTATATCACTAGCTTCCACTTTGGGCTACCAGAATCTTTTTAGAAAAAATACTATTGTCCCACACTTTTACATAACAAAGTATATTCAAGACATAGTAATAGCTATTGCTTATGAACAGTTTGATATAAACACTACAATGATATAATATCTCTACAAATAAAGAAGTTTTTCAGAGTTTATGCTAACAAAATATGACCTTAAGTGGAACGTTTGATTCCCAACTCTTTGCCTTTTATGCCTAGTTTGGATGTAAGGACATTAATTTAGAGGATCCAGGCATTTATTTAATTATTTCCATGCACCCAAATCCTCTAGACAAAGCACACATTGGAGAGAAAAAAATGAAATAATTAGAAGCAGCAGGTCAACAGAAATGCATTGTATGTGATTTTCCCCCCGATGATTTGGAACTGACTTTTTGCCCAAAAGGACATCAAAACTAAAGTCAAGCTTTTTTCAGTAGCAGTGATTTAAACAAACATGTGCTGAGACTTATTTTTAGACATAAAGGTACACAGCCAGGGGTTTTATTCAGGATTGCTATTAAATAAACTTCCCTCAGGGCCTTGTAAAAGATGGTATTTGAATTATAAGTAGACATATCCTATTTTCCACATTCTGCAAGCCATGGAAGATTTCTCATTGCCTAGATTGTGGCCAGGGAACTGCCCCCTTTTGCATTTGTTGAGCCTTGTCTCTACAGTAATTATGAGTTTCAGGGATCATTAAAAGTCAAAAAAAATTTTTTGTACATAAGACTGCTTTTGAAGCTCTGTGGCTGATCAAAAACATGTTCTAAAAGGCTTTTGATGTATACATGCCTCATTAAGTAAAGGTCAAAATTGGACAATGTCCTGTTAATTTCCTTTTGCTGGAAAAATCAATATCTGCATCAACATTCATTAAATTTGACAGAGCTAAGAAAGTTAGATGTGAAATGTAAATCAATACGTATTCCTGATAGGATTAACTTGCTGTATAGAGAGTATAAAACATCAATTCTTTATCACTATTGTTCAACCCAATACTCCATTCTGGCTTGAGGGAGGCTGCTTTCTGCCTGTTTGGCCTTCAATTCTAATCTAGCTTGGGGTTTTTGTTGGCTGGAGCTGAATGTTAGCCTTGAACAAATTTTTCATGTTGTTAATGTATATTCAATGCAATCTTTCCTTCGTATTATTGTTTGCCACTTGTTGAGATTAAATCATGCCCCACCACCACCACACAAAAAAATCTAGATATTTTAAAGTTTTAGGATCTGTTTTATTTCCATATGATATTTGTAGATTAGAATGTTTCATTTCTCTCCTGTAAGAATCACCAAAGCCCAGAACAAATAGTTTAAAAAGCCGGTTTTATTTATACAAATATCCATGAGTTGTTTGGTCTGTTGTCATTATTGTTGTCTTAGGGATTGTTAACTCTACAATTATGCATTTGCATGAATCCACTCTTGTTATAGCTGACACTGGTGTTCAGCTATGTGCTATTATGAGATTCTGAGATCCCTTTTGAAATGAAGACTGGTAAGTGATGTCTAGTAGCAGCGTCCTGTGGATTTTACCTTTCATTTATTTTGATAGAAAGTGAATACATGGCAGCCATCAATCTCCCACGTTACTACTAAACAAGGATTTCTGGGTATGTTGCCTTTGACTGGCAGGCTGAACAAGAAATGCCTGCTCTTTTCTTTCAAACAAGTTATTGACAGAGGACAGATGCCAGCCGGCACTGTAACCTCCTGTGTCCTCTTCATTTACTGGTTCTTCGGACACCTCAGAATTTCTCTGTAGCATCAGAACTAGACTTGCTTTGCGATAGGACAAAATTCAAACCAGAGAGAACTGGACTGCAGAGGTTGTATGGCTTCATCAGGTTGAAGGTAGTTATCTAGAAAAATTATAATAAAAATGAAAGGGAAGCACCAGTCACAGCTATAGAAAGAAGGATGCTGATGATTGTAGAAATTAGTGCAATCATTTTGAAGAATATGTAGGTTTCAATCACTTTTCTGCTTTAAAACTTTCAATACATTCTTAGGCAATTAAAATAAACTGCCCTGTCTTAACTTGGTATCTAAAGTTCAAAGTAATTTGATCCCATGTCTCTTTCTCTACACTTTTCTTCTAACACTTTATACATAAATTTCTGCATGTTTAGTCTTGTTTCTGTCCCTGAAACCTGCCAAGGGCCAGAGATTTTGCATTTGTTCTTTCTGTCTGAAACATACTTCCCTTAGGACTTTGCATGGCTGACTCTCTCATCACTTGGGTCTTGGCTTAAGTTTAATCTCACAGACCTATTTTGTGATCATTACCCTAGGGGAAGTCACCTCCGCACCGTGGATGTGTCTTATGTTATTACTGTTATTTTCTTCACAGCACTTATTAGCATCTGAAATGATTCATTTTGTTTATTCAAATTTATTTACCTTCTGACTAGATTATACACTCCAAGTGTTAGAGATTTTGTAACTAGAACAGAGCTTGACATAACAAGCATTTAAAGTATCTTTATTAGTTAATAAAGGAATTAACAAGCAAAAGTCAGGTCTCCTGTCCAGCGGAGAAATATGGATACTATGTGGGTCCAAAAGGCAGAGATTAAGTCGCAGGAGTTGGAAAGAGGGAGCCATCAGCCCCAACTTGGAGTGAAATGGACCCCATATTTAGGTTGTAATTGCAGTTCGGTTAACAGAGTCCTATCTAGTTCCCTGTGATAGACTCCTTGTCTCAGGAGGAACATCTCTGAGGACAAGAGGCTACACTGTTTGCTAATTTCAGCTTTGTGCTTCCACCAATTCTCTGCTGTTCTAACAGACTCACCTGGTTCCATGCTCTGTTGTGCAGCCCAGAGCCTGACATCTCCCCACAGGCTCTCTGAGACCTCCACCTGCCAGTCCATCTTTTGGGACTTCTGCCTGCTGCCTGCTTCTAGATGCTGATTAATCCCCAGTAACAAGGTCTGCCTCCTTCTATATATCATTCTCACAAGATGCCTGATGGGAACTATCCAGTTCCCAAGGTCACAGGTCAGTCTGGTTTTGTCCACACGCTTGAACAGAGAGTTCCACTTAATAGGGTCACACCTGATCTGAGAAGCCTATTCTTTTGAGCTTTCACACATCTCTATTTTAGACATGAGAAATGAGAACTTACCAATAAGACCACTTGGCACACTTGCAAAGTCAGATCTGTTCCATTTGGATTATAATTTCTAGAATAACCTGAGTATACATCTTCTACAAATATTATAAAATCAGAAGCAAATCTGTTAAATTGAGATGCTTAAACTTCAAGGCTTCCTTTTATATAAGACCTTTCCATGGTTTTGAGAAAGGGCCTAAAATTTGTTAACATGGACACATATTCATATAAAATATAATATTTCCATTCTGAATCCCCTCCTACCACATTTATCCTCATGTTAGTTGATGTTGGGGTAATGTTGAGCATTTTGGGGGAGTGTGGCTGAGAAGATGTTAATTTAGGAATGCATTTATGGTGAATTTATTGGGATATATTTATGTGGTGTGTGATTTTTATGTATACTGAAGATAGATAGCAATCTTGATAATGCCTCAGGTTTTCTTCCAAGATATGCTCATTGGCTATTGAATACTGAAACCAATACTTTTTACCCTAAGGAAACAATGGTGATACTAATCTTGATCTTGTTTTGGAAAGGTGGCGGCTACTGATGTATATGGTTTTGTGGGTAGTGAGACCCACATGGTGGATGATGAACTTGTATTTGATTGTCATTGTGTGTCTTTTTATTAGCTGCCCACGGAAGTTCAAAGATAGAAGTATGAGATATAGGGGCTTTTAATAAATTTTCTGTAAAAATTCATTATTTTTCATAGATCACTGCCTAATGTATGAACTATGAAACCACCGGGCAGTCATTTCTTAATAAACTTTGTAAAATCATGTGTGTTTATTACAGAATACTGTCTCCTTCAATAATCAAATTTGAACTATGAAGTATGGAGACAAGTTTTTTTTTAAATCAAAATAACACACTAGGCAGACTTGATTTGTGGTTTCATTATTGATGTTGGGCAAGAGAGAAGACAAAGAAGTGAGTAATGTGCTGCTGGGTGTATCTTTGATTGAGGCTTGATTAGGGCGGTGGGCGCACAGAGATTTTATAGCCTGATGGCTCTCTGCAGCAGCAGCTGGGAGTGGGGTCAGTTTTGAGTTGAAGCATGTCTCCGTCAGGATGCTGGCTTTCACAGCTGGTACTAATCGGGGCTGTGCAGCCTGGGCTCAGCAGATGGGGTGAAGAGCAGACGGCACTTTCGCTTGGCCAATTTACTCCGAGCCAGGAGTGGAGCTGGTGTCCCCCTGCTGACCCAGGCTGTGCTTGCCCTTTGGCTCATCAGAATATCTTTGTCTCCTGAGCTGTCTTCCAAGATCATTATTTCATTAAAAACGTTTTACAGGAAGACTTGAATTTTCTTTCTACTGCACTCACAGGCTTAAATGGCTTTGAGCCTTCAGCAAAATGCTGAAATTCTGAACTTAGTACGAAAGAAGATCACTTAGGACTGAGTATTTTACAAATGAAAGTCTTTGTTTTTCATGTTAATCTTTGACTTACAGTGAGCAATGTTCCAGGAAATAAGATTTTATATTTTAAAATAGTATAGTGGCCTTGCACCTTGGTGGAGAAGTTGGAGATAGGAAAAAGGGAGACAGAGAGGGAGGTGGACAGAGATTAATGGAAGGAAAAGAATCCAGAGGAAACAAAAAGGCATGCAAGGGTGAGGAGCATTTGGAAAACGAGAGGAGCTGACACAGAATACAGAATGCTTTCTGTTCTTATTTTATTTTGAGAGAGAGAGAGAGAGAGAGAGAGAGAGAGAGAGAGAGAGAGAGAGACCTGCAGTCCCATTTACTTATTTATTCATTTATTCTTGCATGTGCCCTGACACAAGGGATAAAACTGGCAACCTTGGCATATCCTGAGGATGCACTAACCAAATGAGCTACTGGGCCAGGACTCAAAATGTTATTTTTACTCAAGTACAGATGAAACTAAGGTAGAAAAATTAAATCTATTTTGGTAATTCTAGTGTAGTAGTCCCTCTTAATCTGGGGTTTTACTTTATGCAGTCTGAAAATATAAATGGAAAATTTCAGAAATAAACAATTTATAGGTTTTAAGTTGCATGCTAATCCCAGTAGGGTAATGAAATCTCTCGCTGTCCCCCTCTATCCCACCCAGGTCATGAATTTTCTTTTGGGCCAGAATCTCCACACTATAGATGCCCCTGTCTTAGAAGCCATCTCAGTTATCAGATTGCTTATCAGATTAACCACATTCACATAACTTTTATTACAGTACATTGTTATAATTATTATTTTATTATAATTGTTGCTACCATCTTATTGTGTCTAATTTATAAATTAAACTTTATCCTAGGTATGTATTTAGAGGAAAAAACATAGTTTATATAGGGTTCTGCACTATGCACAGTGTAGGCATCCACTAAAGGATCTTAGAACATGTGCCCTGCAGACATGGGGGATCACTGTACCTATTTAAACACTTATATCTGGACCTTTTTTAGGAGATACAACTTTTCAAATAAAATAAAAGAACATACTCTAAAGAAACAAGTAGTTCTGCTATTGAAATATAAACTGAATGAGGCCAGCAGGTGTGGCTCAGTTGGTTGACCATTGCCCTATGCACCAAGAGGTCACTGGTTTGATTCCTGGTCAGGGCTCATGCCTAGGTTTCAGGCTTGATCCCCCATGGGGGCCATGTAGGAGGGAGCTGATCAATGTTTTGCTCTCACATCCATATTTCCCTCTCTCCCTCTCCCTTCTTCTCTCTCTAAAACTAATAAAAATACTTTAAAAAGAAATATGAACTGACAACCAAGATAGCAGCATAGGTGAACACCGGAATTGCTGCTGGGCACAACTATTACAAAACCACAATGAAAAGAAAAAAACGGACACCACCCAGACCCACAGGAAGGCTGGCTGAGTGGAAATTCTACAACTAGAAAGAGACTGAGATGCAGAGGAGTTGCGGAAATAAAGTGCAGAGGTACGGAGGCGTGCGCGAAGGGGCTCATGGAAAGGGCTCATGGAAAGGGCTGGAAGCATTTCATACCAGAGAGAAGCACAAGCTCCCGACAGCTCTGAACTCCAGTTCCAGGCAAGTTTCTTGGGACTCAGAATCATACAGGGAGGAGCTGGACTGTCTGGCAATGTCTGGTGATGGGAGAAACTCCAGAGCAGCTTGAGACCCAGTGCCTCTTAAGGCAGGGCTGAGAATCGGCCATAGCTGGTTGCTCCGCCCTGTAGACTCCCCGAGACCCCTACCCCACCCAAGCTGCCTGCAGAAGTTTTTGCATATAAAAGGCTGGGAAGCCCTAGGCAGAAGCTAAAGCAGCACTTCCTTGGAGATACAAGAGCCAGCGTACTAAATGGTCAGAGTGGGACCACCCAGTCTATAACTCCTCAGACTCATAAGGGACACACTCAGAGGGCAGACTTAGTGGGCACCAAAGCCCCACTGAAGCAAGTCTTGCTCAATAAGGGTGTCTCCAGCATAGAAGTTCTCCCACCATAGACACAGCTGATTAAAGCCACTCTGTCAATGCAGTGAAGCAGCCAAAATGTGGAGACAAAGAAAGAGGTCACAAAAGACAGAAATGGAGGAAAGCAAATGACTGGATTTAGAGTTCAAAATCATGATTATAAGGCTTTTCAAGAATATTCTAGAGTCTTCCGATAAATTTAGTGAGACCCTCGAGCATATGAAAAAGGGTCAGCTAAAAATTAAGCATACACTGACTGAAATAAAAAATAACATACAGAGATCCAACAGAGATCCAAACATACAGAGATGGGAAGATCACAAGAATCAAGTCAAAGATATGAAATATGAAGAAGCAAAACCCACCCAGCCAGAAAAGCCAAAAGAAAAAAAAAATCCAAAAATATGAAGGTAGTGTAAGGAGTCTTTGGGACAACTTCAAGCGTACCAACATCAGAATTATAGGGGTTCCAGAAGAAGAGAGAAAGATATAGAAAACATATTTGAGGAAATAATGACAGAAAACTTCCCCTACCTGGTGAAAGAAATGTACTTGCAAGTCCAGGAAGTGCAGAGGATGCCAAACAAAAGGAATCTAAGAAGGACCACACCAAGACACATCATAATTAAAATGCCAAGAGCAAAAGACAAGGAGAAAATCTTAAAAGCAGCAAGAGAAAAACAGTCAGTTACCTACAAGGGGGAACCCATATGACTGTCAGCTGATTTCTCAACAGAAACATTGCAGGCCAGAAGGGAATGGCAAGAAATATTCAAAATGATGAATAGCAAGAACCTACAACCAAGATTACTTTACCCAGTGAAGCTATCGTTCAGAATTGAGGGTCGGATAAAGACCTTCACAGACAAGAAAAAGCTAAAAGAGTTCATCACCACCCAACCAGTATTATATGAAATGCTGAAAGGTATCCTTGAGAAGAGGAAGAAGAAGAAAAAGTAAAGATAAAAATTATAACAACAAATACATATCTATCAACAAGTGAACCTAAAAATCAAGTGAATAAAAAAAGTCTGATGAACAGAATAAACTGGTGAATAGAATAGAATCAGGGGCATAGAAAGGGAGTGGAATGACAATTCACAGCGGGAAAGGGGCTTGGGGGTGTGGAAAGAGACTGGATAAAAATAATACACCTATGGATGAGGACAGTGGGAGGGGTGGATAAGGGCAGTGGATGGGGTAGGAACTAGGAGGAGGGTAGCTATGGGGGGAAAATGAGAAACAACTGTAATAATATGAACAATAAAGATTAAAAAAAAATGAAATATGAACTGAATGAAACAGAGGCTCATATTCTAGGCCCATTATCATGGTAGCTTTTATTTCATTTCCAGTGAAAAAAGCAAAGCGTATTTCCCCCCTGTTCTACCTTCTCACATGATCCTGTGGGATAAAAAAAAAATCTGAAGATTAATGAGTTCTTAATGACCTAGTTACCTCTTAATTATTGAGACAACATGTGCTAATAATCATCAGCCTCTCCAAATGAAGTTTTCAAATATGTGCCAAGAGAATATGCATTTTATTCACCCTAACAAATATGTCATTTAAAAAATGGCAACAATAAAATGTGGGACAGCAACCATATTGTGCTTATGTTGGGAGCCTTCAGAAAAAAAAATGTCTACATTTGTGGGAAATTGAGAAAATTCAGGGAGCAAGCAGGAGGTTCTTCCATGAGCCTTGCGATAGCATGCCATGCTCCACGGAACTAAGGAGAAAATAATATGCACTTTTTAAATGGCAGAACTTTTAATTCCACATTGGTTGGTCAACAGCTACCAGTAACCCTGGAATGATTGTGTTTTTGACATTGCAAAAGAGAGTACATACCTTTTTTTTTTGGTGTGTGTATCCAACTTCTTATTCTTTGCTTTAGGCCATTTGAAATTGGATATGGGGTGAAATTGTAATGTTCTTTCCATTATTGTAAAATGAATTCTTGGAGAGCTTGAGGGGCTCTGCTCACAATTGTTAATGAGGCTTTATTAACCCAGGATACCGCCCTATGAAATAACAGCATCCTAACTAATAAAAGCGAAATATTAAAATTAACCATTTCTTTGGGATGCTTAAGACACGTCCACCAGCCAATCAGAGTGGCTGTATGCAAATTAACCTAGCCAAGATGGCGGAGGCTGCAGCCCCGGTGTACGGCTTCTCCTGGGCTGCGGCCTCCGCCATCTTGGGAGCCTCCGTCCTGGGAAGGCATCCGGCACCCTGTGCCGGCCGATGCCTTCCTAGGCGGAAGCCTTGGGGGGCAGGACCCGCAGGCCGACCCCGAGGCCCCCTCCTGGGAGGCCATGGGGTGTGGGGTGGCCGGCGACACCCCATACGCTTCCCAGGCGGGGGCCTCAGGCAGCAGGACCAGCCTGCTGGCTGCCAAGGCCCCTCCTGGGAGGCCATGGGGTGCGGGGTGGCTGGCACCACCCCATCCGCTTACCAGGCAGGGGCCTCTGCTGACGGGACCAGCCTGCCAGCCGCCGAGGCCCCCTCCTGGGAGGCTGTGGGGTGTGGGGTGGCTGGTGCCACCCCATCCACTTCCCAGGCTGGACCAGCCGGACGACCACTGAGGCCCCCTCCTGGGAGGCTATGGGGTGTGGGGTGGCCATCGCCACCCCATTGGCTTCCCAAGCTGATGGCTCGGAGGGTTAGTGGGAGCTGTGGCCAGCCTGAAAACTGCCCTCAGACCCTCACCCAGGCTTGCCACACCCTCTGGGGTGAGGGTCTACCCTGGGGAGCTTGGCCAGCTTGCAAACAGACATTGGCCCCTCACCCAGGCTGGCCAGGCACATCAGCAGGTGGACATCCCCAGAGGGGTCCCAAACTATGAGAAGGCACAGGCCGGGCTGAGGGACACCGCCCCCACCCAGTGCACAAAGTTTTGTGCACCAGGCCCCTAGTCCTATCTAATAAAAGAGTAATATGCAAATTAACTGTTACTCCAGGACAAAATGGCAGCACTCATAACGGTAAGGCAGGATGCTGGTGGCATTACCCTGGCAACAGGAGCCCAGCAGGCAATCAGACTACAGGCAGCACCCAGCAGGGCCTGCTGGGAGGTCGCTGTGATGACTCCCCAAGCAGACAAGCGGGGGTCATAGGAGGTGTCCAGCAAAGCCTGCTGGGTGCTGGCTGCAGAGAAGTGGGAGCCAGCAATGGGGACTTCTGCGGGCAGCAGCCGACCAGGATGGCAGCTGCAGATGAGTGGATGAGGGGCAAGAGCCATCAGGGACCCCACAGGCTGCGCCCAGCAGGGCCTGCTTGCCCATCTCTATGGTGTGGAGCAGACAGGTCCAGCAGAAAGCAGAGAACCATGTGGAGTGGGCCCAAGCCATCAGTAGTACATCTCCTGAGGGCTCCCGGATTGGAGAGGGTGCAGGTCCAGCTGAGGGACCTCCCTGCCTGCCCTCCCCGTCCCCCATCTACCTGTGCACAAATTTCATACACCGGGCCCCTAGTAATAAAATAGATGTCCTCCCAGGACTCACTTGTTCTATTAATAGTGCAGCAGGGACCTGTGCAAGGCTCGGAGGAGTGAAAAATGACCAGGTGAATAGGCTATGAGGCTTTTCCTTCTACATCAACAATTCATGTCTGGCTTAAGTCAATCTGGCCCAGTTGTCCATCACAGGTATTAAGCCAATCCTGAGTTGGCTTAATTTATTTTCTGCTAAAACTGGCAGCCTTTCTTTAAAATCAAGTTAATTTTACTTCTACATCTATAAGTTCATAGATGTTTCATTGGGGAAATAATGTAATTCCTCTACTTTCAAGAACTCAAGGTTTGAAAACAAAGGTACAAAATAAGTATCTATTATGATATATTGGATCAGTTTTTATGGTTTTCAACTTGAGACACAGTGCTGTTTGTTTTTTGTTTCTAAAAACTCAGGAAGGTCAGAGAAAGTCCAAGAAAAGAGAAATGAGTGCTAAAAGGTATTTGAGCAATGAATGGCTTTGAGGAGGAAGACTGTGAAGGACAAGATTCACTGAAAGCAGGTAGAGAAAAGCAGACACCGATGAGGGTAGACAGAGCTGTGAGGAGGCACAGTCATGCAGGAACAGACAACACGATGTGCACATGTGATTCTCTCTCAATATCCTGAGTCCTCCGAGAAACTGTATTACACTTCCTTGGAGGTTTTCAAGACAAAGATTCTTTCTCCTCTCTCTCCCCCACCCTACCCCTGCTAATTTGAAAACTACAGCAATGGCAAACAGGCAACTTCCATTCTGGTTCCACTATTGGTTCCTCTCAGGCTGAATTTTCTTTAAGACCTGGGTCTTAGCTACAGTCAAGGTCTACTCTGAGAGGCAGAGAGAGCCTGTTAACTCACAATGGTTTACTGGTAAACAAACAGACATTGAATGAGTGTGGAGCAATTCGCAGTCTCTGCCATCTAGAAAGAATTTGAATTGGTGACCAATTTGGGTGCAGGGATTTCTCTCTGTGTTTAAATACCATTTATCCTGAGAAGTGCACATTACTGAAATGAACAGGAGACCCCATTGGGACTTAATTAGGGAAGGCTGAACTGGGAAGTGACAGTTTCCATGCTGTTTTGGACCTGTGCTGGAGCCCTTGTTTCTGTCTCCTATAGTATTACAATTAATATCCTGTATCTAGTTTTAATAGAGGCAGTAACTCTAGTAAGACACATTATTGCTTCTTGGTCCAAAGAGAAATGTTCATATATTTCTCTCCTTGCTGTTATCTGTCAGGCCGACTGGCTTTGTCTGCACCCTGAGACATTACACATTCAGGAAAGCAGTTGTTTCCATATGTCTAGGGGGAAAGCTATCATTTTTCAGAAAGGCATGAGGTGCATGGAGCATTTTTTTGTTCTGGTTTCCCTCTGCATATATCAGGTGGTAGCCATTATAACATTCCCAGTACATACCACTGATGTGAGAAGTGGAACTTCTATAACCTACAGTTTGTATTTATTTCATTGGGAGTCAGAGTTATAAAGCTGCTTCCTGACATACAGCAACAGCTGCTAAACATCTGTCCACTATCTTATGAAAGAATTTGAAGGGGGCAAGAAAAAATTGGTTAAGGATTGCTACTAGGAAACCAAACAGTCACCTGAAAAGTAAATTAATGACAAAATTCTCAGTAATCTATTTTTAATTTACTTGCCAACAACAGTCGAGAATAAACATTCTATTGCTTTTATTTTCAACTAACTTTTTATTGACACTGTTTTCTCCAGGCTACTTTCACATCTTTTATTCACGATTCTAGCTCAGACACAACTAATTTATATAGCCCAGTTGGAACATAATAACTTCAGTGCTAAGTGGTAAATAATTTTTTTCTATGTTACATACAGTCTATTTAAACATAATTGTTTCCTGTATCATTTTTTATTAATAGACTTGATTTTTAAGAACAGTTTTAGGCTTACAGAATAACTGAGCCAAAAGTACAGAGTTCCCATATACCATTCTCAACACCACTTCCTCAGACAGTTTTCCCTATTAGTAACATCTAATGTGGTACTTTTGTTACCTGTGATGAGCCAATACTTTTATGTTATTATTAACTTGAGTTTATGATTTGTTAGGGTTCACTTGGTACATTTTTACATTCTTTGGGTTTTGACAAACGTAAAATGGCACATAGCCACCATTATAGCTTCATAGATAGAATAATTTCACCACCTTAAACATCCCTTTCCTTCCCTTCACTTTTCCATAGAAACCCTTATACCTGCTGGTCTTTGTACTATTTCCACAGTTTTGCCTTTTTTTCAGAATGTCATACAGTTGGAATCATCCAATATGCAGCTTTTTAATATACATTTAAGTTTCCTTTGTTTCTTTTGGTAAGTTGATAGCTCATTTGTTTTTATCATTGAATAATATTCTATTTTATAGATGTACCTCAGTTTGTTTATCCATTTACTGATTGAAAGCTTTTAAGTTTTGGCAATTATGAGTAAGGTGCTATAAACATTTAATTTGTGTGAAGGTTTTTGTGTGGACATAAGTTTTTGATTCATCGGGGTAAATACCAAGTAGTGTGATGGCTGGATTATATGGTAAATATATGTTTAACTTCATTTAAAAAATGCCAAGTTGTCTTTCAATGCTGTTGTATCATTTTCCATTCCCATCAGCAATGAATGAAATAGTGGTATATAATTGTGGTTTTAATTTGCAATCCCCTAATAATGTGTGATTTGAGCATCTTTCTAAATGCTTATTTTCATCTGTCTATATCTTTTTTTGGGGATTTCTCTACTCAGAACATTTGCCCATTTTTAAATCACACTGTTAATTTTCTTATTACTGAGTTTTAAAAGTTCTTTGTATATTAGGGATATCTGTCTTTTATCAATTATATATTTTACAAATATTTTTTCTCCCACTCTGTTTCTCATCTTCTGATTCTCTTAATGATATTACTTTTTAAAATGTATGCAACACTGTTTGCTCTAAGAATATTATGGACTTAAGAACATGCTTATAAATGTTATTTTAACCTTTAAGTTCTAAGGAAGCAAGGGTTTCTATTTTCTGTACTTAGCACACACAAAGAATATTCAGGAGTTCTGGACTATATATGGTAAACACTATCTGATTTAATGAAATTGGGATGTTTCTTTAGTCTCCTTGGAATACATAGAGGAAGAATCCAGAGATAATTCAGGCTAAAGGTTAAGGGTTAAAGGAGATTACTCTAATATCCTTTAAGGATCATTCTAACACTAATGTCCTGTGACAATCTAGGATTTTTAATTACTCAATCTATATAAATAAAAATGTAAATGTTTGTTGTTCAAAATCTCAAATCTCTGAAAGTTCTTCACCGATTGCTTTGAAATTTTGACACAATATTGCATTCGAATATGTGTGCGTTTTTATATACTTACATTATATAGATGTCACACCTGTGACAGGTAAAAACATGCTTTTTTTTAAAAAAAAAACACAGGTAAAAAGATGCTTTTTTGAAAAACAGCACCATCTGTTGGACATAAAAGCAACACATGCTGTGAACTGAACAATATTATTCAGTCTAACAGTCAAAGCCAGGCAGTCACGTACAAGTCTGTCAACACTGTTGTGGAAGCAGATGAAAAGGGGCGGGGCTGGACTGTGGCTCAGGGGGCAGGCAGCTGCTGCGGTCCCCCACACACTGGCGGCTGAGGGCTCATGGGAAGTGTGGCGGGCGAGGGCAGGGGAGCCTCCTTGGCTCCTTTTTCCTCTGGCTTTTGGGTGGCTCGGTGAGGGCCCCTGCCAATGGGAGTAAGGAGCGGCTAGGCCGCTTTGGGAGTGGGGCACAGGGTGCAGGGCGTGGGCTGCCAGCGGGGAGCAGGGGTGCAGGCCGGCACTGGGGGGCCTGGGCTGTAGAGGCACATGTGTGTGAGGCCAGACCAGCCGGATAGGGCGGGGGCAGCGGTGTGCCAGGGGCAGCTGCCCAGGGGGGCTCATTGTATACCCACAAGCATTGTGCAATTAAACATATTAGAAACATGTGCTTTCTATTTTCTTTCTTTTCCACTTAACCAGACTGAGCCACAGCAATGCGTGGCCGGGTACAGCTAGTAAATCAATAAATATTTACTCATTATTTATTAAGTATCAGGAACTGCTCTAAGCACTGAGTGCCAGAGATATAGAAATAAAATAGGCAGAAACGGCTTTTGTCCACATTCACCTTACATTCGATTTCTATGAGAAGAGTGCTGGTGTGTGTGTGAAGTGGAGGAAACGAGGTAAATAAATAAAACATTTGGTAATTTAGTCACAATTTTTCTAAGAGTCTTGAAGAGGTGTAGAATGCTATGAGATTATATATGAGATGATTTTTGAAGAATGAATAAATAGTTGAGAAAGGGAAAAACAGTCATTCTAAAAGATAGAACAGTGTGTGTAAAGGTCATGAACCTTTTAGAGAAACCAAAGAAAGATTAGGATAGATGGGACACAAAACAAAACGAAGAAAGAGGCACAAGAGAAGCTGTTGAAGTTATTTAAATGATTTAAAAATGTGTATGTGTATTGTCACTGGGCAGGATCAATAGAAACAATTCCTTTTAGAAAAAATAGAAGGGTACATTGTTTAAATGGATTTGAGTTTGGTGAGACAAAGTTGATGTGGAATTAAACTTTCCAGTAGCTTGAAATTTTATGTGGATCTGGATGTTAAAAAATTTGGGGGGGGGCTAAAATGGGTTTAAATTTTTGAGGAATTGTATTTTCTTGGAAGCAGTTAAGAACAAGGAGATATTAAGGATACTCTGGTTATCTTGATCATACAACTTGGTGAATAGCTATGTTGTTTATTGAGATAGGGAATAATGAAGAAGAATGAAAGCTGAGAAGGAAGATCATTGTGAACATGCAAATGTTGAAGAATCTGTGGAAAAACCAATGGGAATTGTCAAATAGACAATTGCATATATAGGCTGAGTTAAGAGGAAATTCTAAGATGGAGGTTTAAGTATTGAGAGTCATCTATATTAATAATAGACAAATATGTAAATTGACCATCCCTCTACAATACCCACAGCCAATCAGGAGTGAGTATGCAAATTAATCCAACAAAGATGGTGGGCCTGTGGGCAGCACACATGTGTGCAGGTGCCAAGCAGCCAGGGGAGGCATGGGAGAGCCATAGAGACTGACAGCAGGGAGAAGGAAGTCACCCACAGAATCAGCCAAAATCAGTCATTGGTCAGACAGCTCTCTGTGGCCAGCAGAGTGTCCCTGGATCAGAACACTCTGCAGCCCCTAGATTAGAAGCAGAAACCAAGAGTGTGGGGAGCAACAGGAATGCTGGGAATCGTAGTTCTGGTGGCAGACGTGTTGCAGGATCTCTTAGACTTTAGAGCAAAGTGAGCCTGGAGCAAGTTACTGTTGTGGGTGAGGGATGGAGGGAAAGCAAAGGTGAGAGACATAAGTAAAGTCAGAGTGTTGAGGAAAAATTTAAAGAAAGATATCCTGCGACTTCTAGAAAATCTCCACCAAGGGAACAAAGAAAAAAAAAAGACCTCTATTATTCTGTGAGCACCAAACCAAACTGGGTTGGGGTCTCAAACAATTCACTCATGTGATTACAAAGACAGACAGAAACTCCTGGATTGGAGAGGCTCCTCTGAGGGCTCCCAGATTGGAGAGGGTGCAGGTCGGGCTGAGGGACCCACCTCCTCCCCCCGTCCTCGTGCATGAATTTCATGCACTGGGCCCCTAGTTAGTCATATAACTAAGAAGATTATGTCACTATTCATAAAACCTCTACCTCCTGTCTTCACTGTCATGAAAAGACTTGATTTCCTTGTTTCAAGTCTTAGGGCTTGTCACATGACTTGCCTTGACCCATGGCATGTTAACAAAGAAGATAGAGTCAAGGGCTGGAAATGTGCTTATGCAGTTAGTTGGGCTTCCCCTGTTGTCTTATGGCCATTCACCAGCCTCAGAGAGCTGTTGATCCAAGGAATATAAAGACGCGCACTGGCCTGGATCCAACCTGGAGTTGGAAACCAAACCAAGTCAAGTCTAGATTAGCTAGAATCTGATCTATAAATGCATCGCGAGATGTATGCCACTGGTATTTTATTTATATTTTATGCATCGATAGCTATCTAAGACATGGCTGTGAGCTCACTGAAGAAGATGGCAAAAGGTACAGTGGGAAAAGGGAGTGTCAACCTTTGATTAGGGAGAAGAGTGGCCAGATAAGAAAGGAAAAGATCAGAAGCTCCTATTGCCACAAAAGTCAAAGAGGCAGGCCTTAGTCAACAGTGAAAACATCTACAAAGTTCAGAAAGGTGATTTAGCATCATGGAAATTATTCATAATATCAATAAGAGCCATGTCAGTGGTGAGAGTGGAAACTATGTGTGGAAACTATGTGAACTGAAGAATCGTGTAAGTTAAAAATGTAGAAGTAGCTAGCACAGTGCAAATAACCCATGTTAACTTGCTGATTGAAAATTTCCAGTGATGAGAGAGAAGACACCAGAGCATGAAAAGAAAAGGCATATTCATGAGTACAGTTTTTGAGAATTTTGTAGGTGTTGAGATATAGACCTTCAGTTGACAATATAAAGATGGAGGAAGTCTCATTTATTATAACTGATGGAAAAAGATGATTAGTGACAAGAAGTTGAAGAAATTCCAGTTGGGAGTCTCACATTTTTCCTCACAAATACTATACAAAAGTACTGAGAGTAAAAAACAAACAAACAAACAAAACATACTGAGAGAAAAGAAGTAGGGGGATTTGAAACCTACATTATACAAGAGGTTTAAAACCTCTTGCAATACATTAATAAAACTCATTTGTCCTTAAGAGTTTTCACTTAAAATTTGGCAAGTTTTTGGTGTTTTTTTAATAAAAAAAGCATAATAAGCACATTCCTATATGAGTGAAAATATCTGCATTAAATATAAGTGGAATACTTCTGTTTTTCTCTTCACTTCTCTGACTTATCATCAGTGATTTTTCATTGCGAATAAGCACATACTAAACCTCGAGTTGAAAACTTGGCTCTTCTTCCCCTTCCATTATGGAGTGGTACTTCAAATTTCACAATCTCAGCTCACAGAATAGGCATGTGAAGTTTATGTAGATTTGCAAAAAGGGAATAAAAAGGTGATAAAAGAGGAAGAGAGAGTTTTCCACATTAATACTCTGGATCATCTGCAGCACTGAGTTTTAACCTTGAAACTCTTCCAGGATTTTCTTTTCATGGGCTTTATGGCCAATTGCCTCCAGATAGGCACACTTCTTTCTACAAATATCCTTTTAAATTTGACAGCAGGGCCATATGTCGTGGTGTTTCACTCTGATTTTCAGGCAGAACTCTCCCCAAACTACATTTAATTATGTGGAGCAATTGGCTTGCTAAAGGCTTACAACTCTACCAGAACCCCTGGAATTTATTATGTCTCCCAGATCAGAGGACGCATAAATGTTAACTAGATCTGCAACATAGTGTGTAGCTACTCAAAGTATATAAAGATGTGTTCAGAACCATTGTTTCAAGGAGAGTTATGGCATTCTAATGCTAATTACTGTAGAATAAACTTGCTACAGAAGAAAATATACCCTACTCTGGAAAGCTATTGGTAGCTTTCTTTGAAAAGGTGAAGGTGAAGGCAGTTCTGCCTCATTGATTGACTATGAGGGCTCTCTAAGAGAATTTGAATGTGAAAGTTCTTTGGAGCAGAGGCATCAGTCTGAGGCACAGTTAGTACAGATGACCTGGTTTTCTTTATTGCAGGATGCCACCTGTTGCTTTGAACAAGGCCAACTTTGAGTCACAACTGTTTTTGTTTTGGGGGGGGTTTGGTACGGGTGTTCAAACCAAAAATAGACTGCTTGTGCACTAAAGCTTCACTCAGTGGTGACACTGAAAGACAATGGTGAAGAAAAAAGCCTTGGGCAGTTCATCAGTTCATGGACTCATTCATGTTTTGTAGGAGGGAAATAAATACATGGATTTATAGGCAGCAGTAAATGGTTTCATCATTGGTTAGAAGCCTTGAAAAGAGAAAAACTAGGTACAGGAAAATCTGAGGAAAAGGCATGTGCATCAATCTATGGAAGAAGGGTAAGATGTGTGAGAATCTTTGTATGAGATGATAACACCCATCAGAAATCCTCCACTGTGAAAGAGGCACTAGACAAGCAAGTAGACAAAATGACTCAGCGAGGTGATATTAGTCAGGCTTTCTCATGGATGGTGTGAATATTAGCACAAGTGTGTATAAACAGAGCACTTCAAGGCAATATTGATTAAGGCTGTTCATTAGCCCAACAGCATGGATTCCACTCCTCCAGTTAATCCTATTGCCATATGTCTCACAGTTCAGTAACTCTGGGCCCTTCATATGACATCATCTACTGAGGTGACCAACCAGCCACTTGGTGGCAAAATAGATTCACCTTTTCCATCTTAGAAGGGGAAGTGTACATTTTTACTGGAACTCATACATATTCTAAATATGAATCCTCATTTACAACTTGTAGGGCCTCAGCACTACTATTTAAGGACTTTTCAATTGTTTCTTCCAGCAATATGGATTCCACATAATATTATGTTGGACCAAGAAACCCACTTTACAGTAAAGGAGGTGAAGCAGTGGGCACATGACCATGGGATTCACTGCTTCTGTCACATACCACATCAACTAGAGGTCACGAACCTGATAGGGTAAAGTGACAGCTGTTTGCATATACAGCTTATTAGGTGCATATACACCCGAGATGGATGGGACTCTAAAGAAATGGAATGCTGTCTGTGCAAGGTAAACAAACGAAATCCACAGCCATTATAGTACTGGGTCCTCAGTTGGCAGAATAGATGGGCCCAGAACCAAGAGCTGAAAGGAGGAGTGGTCTCCCTTACCATCAATCTCAGTGAACCACTTAGGCCATTTGTACTTCTCATCCCTGTGATTACACTCTGAGGGAAAGGTCCCGCTTCTCAGAGAGATAGAACTTCTACCAGAAAATGCATAAATGTTCCATTAAACTCTAAGTTAGTCTGCATCCTGTCATTCAGGGCTATTGTGCTGAGAGTCCAGAAGGTGAGTGAATGAGTTTCCACCTTGGCAATGGTACTTGACCCACAAGAGATAAGGCTGCTACTACACAATGGGTTAGAAGGAATAACTTTGACATCAAAGTAATGTACAGGAGCATCTGAGGCTATCCCCTTGACCAATTTTGAAAGTAAATGGATGGTGCAGCAACAACAGTGAGAAGGACATGGTGATGGGAGTCATGACCTCCCAGGCCAGCATAGGTGTTAGGCAAGGTTAAAGACAATCTAGCCTGTAGAGGAGGAAGATGATGCGTATTAATTTTGGCTCTGAGACAAGCTATAGAATCTGGAAACTTATTTAATTCTACTAAACCCCATCTTACAAGATTCTCCAGGGAAAAAAAAAGACTAATATAAATCCTATAGAAGCAATTTGACGATACACTGAATTTAAACAAAGCAAGTTGGTCCAAGAGGCACATGGGTGGACTAAGTGAATGTAGCTATCTGCCATGAAAACATGACTGAGACACACATTTCCTTGGCTGCTGGAAGTGTTGTCTGCAGACTGTTCACATCTGAGTCCCTCTCAAGAATTGCCTTATGCCCTGACTGGTTTTGCTCAGTGGATAGAGCGTCGGCCTGAGGATTGAAGGGTCCCAGGTTCAATTCTGGTTGTGGGCACATCCCCAGTGGGAGTGTGCAGTAGGCAGCTGATCAATGTTTCTCTCTCATCGATGTTTCTAACTTTCTATCTCTTTCCCTTCCTATCTGTAAAAAAAAAAATCAATAAAATATATATATATTTTTTAAAAAGATTGTCAATTAACAAGGTTTAAAAAAAAAAAAAGAATTGCCTTAGATCCAAAGAGGGCCACCTTGACCCTCTCTGTCATTAGGTCTGATGACTGCTCAGTGCAGTGGTTTCAAGTCCTTACCCCCTCAATTTGGACAACTCTAAAGGGCGATTTCAGGATTAAGGTTCCTATGGGATGAAGTGAGGATTCTGATTAAATTATATCATAGTTATCTTTTCCTTCTACCTAATCTTTCTTTATCACTTCCTTTATAGGTGATAGTTCCTGATTGCATGTACTGTGATCCCATCTCTAAGTCTATTTCCTGAAGAAACTAACTTAAAATGAATGCTGGACCTTTATTGGATTGTGAGTTTTTTTCTGGTTGCCCTTTCCATCTTGTGACTTATATTTTGGTTTTCTTGCAACAATAGTTTTGGTTTTCTGGATGTATAACAAATAGTTGGATTTTTCCCCGGTAAGTATTTTTTGTTGTTGTTAATCCTCACCAGAGGATATTTTTCCATTGATTTTTTTTTTACATTTTCTTTTTATTGATTAAGGTATTACATATGTGTCCTTTTCCCCCTATTGCCCCCCCACACCTTCCCGTTCATGCCCTCACCCCTCTAGTGTCTGTGTCCATTGGTTATGCTTATGTGCATGCATACAAGCCCTTTGATTGATCTCCCCCCCTCTCCCCCACACTCCCCTGTCTTCCCTTTGAGGTTTGGTGGTCTGATCAATGCCTTGCTGTCTCTGGATCTGTTTTTAAGTGAGATCATATGATATTTATCGTTCTCCAACTGACTTACTTCACTTAGCATAATGCTCTCCTGGTCCATCTATTCTGTTGCAAATGGTAGGAGTTCCTTCCTTTTTACAGCAGCATAATATTCCATTGTGTATATGTACCACAATTTTTTAACCCACTCATCTGCTGATGGGCACTGATGGGCTGTTTCCAAATCTTAGCTTTTGTAAATTGTGCTACTATGAACATAGGGATGCATATATCCGTTTCGATTGGTCTTTATAGTTTCTTGTTTTCCATTGATTTTTAAAGAGAGTGGAAGAGAGGGGAGAGACACAGAGAGAGAAACATCAATGTGAAAAATACACATTGATTGGTTTCCTCCCACATGTCCTCAACCAGGGCCAGGGATTGAGCATGCAACCAAGTTACATTCCCTTGATTGGAATCAAACTGGGAAGGCATCAGTCCACAAATTGATGCTCTATCCATTGAGCCAAACTGGTCAGAGCATCCCAGTGTTTTTAATATTAATTAGAATTATATTGTTTGGTTGTGTGCTAGTGTGTAATTCCTAAAGTAGGAATTCTTAAGTATAGTTCTTATTACTTGGTTACTTCCTTCTCAAAAACTGTGCCTAAAATTTAGAAATTATCAGTAGGTATCATTAGGGGTGGGGATAGTGTAGTAACAGAGGGGTTAAGTAAAGTATTTAATTTTAAATAACTAAGATTACGGAGGTAAAAAAAAATCAACAAAACCCAAACCATAAAAAATTATGAAAAAAACAACCAACCTCTTTTGATTCATCAGTATCCTTTTTTAACATAATAGTATGCTGCCAAAATGCTAATAGATATATTAAAACGCTTCTTTGGGTTGTTCACTACAGTGAATAAAATATTTATTAGCTCACTGCTACTGAATAATGAACTATAAAATAATATGTTAATAAGGCATAATATTAATATCATTTCCCTTGTCATCAATTGCTGTTTGAGTTCATCTAATTCTGGTTTTCATTTACTTGTCTAAATAGTTTCTAAGCTTTACTAGTTAGAACAATGCCATAAATTAGTTTAGTAGCTAGCTCTGTGTTTTAAAATTTTAACTTTTCTCACTGTCTTCAACAATTGACTTGAAACTAACAAAACACTGAAAGGTTGCTAAATACACAGGAATTGCATCTTTTCTACCTTATATTGCCTTTCCCAGGCAGTTCAATGTTCAGCATTGCTTTTTCCTTTTTTGATTATCATAAGAGGAAAGTATCATATATTCTGAGAGCAATGCATGTTTTTTTTTCTTTGTTCTTTGTTCTAGTCGCTCAGATAACCTCAGCATCCCCTCTCCATACTGTTATCTGAGTGCTTAATACACAAGTTTAATGTAGTTGTTTGTGTTCAAACTCATTTTTCTTGTCTGTGTCTTAAATCCCTCACTACTCTGCCATTTTGTAAATAGTTAAATTATGTTTTTCCCATTATATAAATGAAAAACTTTTGACATCTTGCATCTGTGCTGATTCTATTCTTAAGTGGGCTAACTGTTTGTTTTTTACATATATATGTATATGTACATATATGTGTGTGTGTATATATATATATATATATATATATATAATATATATGTTATTGATTTTTTTTTAAATATATTTTATTGATTTTTTTACAGAGAGAGGAAGGGAGAGGGACAGAGAGTTAGAAACATCGATGGGAGAGAAACATCGATCAGCTGCCTCTTGCACATCTCCTACTAGGGATATGCCTGCAACCAAGGTACATGCCCTTGACTGGAATCGAACCTGGGACCCTTCAGTCCGCAGGCTGACGCTCCATCCACTGAGCCAAACCAGCCAGGGCTGTTATTGATTTTTTACAGAGAGAAAGGGAGAGGGATAGAGAGTTAGAAACATTGATGAGGGAGAAACATTAATCAGCTGCCTCCTGCACACCTCCTACTAGGGATGTGCCCGCAACCAAGGTACATGCTCTTGAACGGAATCAAACCTGGGACTTTAAGTCCACAGGCTGACGCTCTATCCACTGAGCCAAACTGGTCAGGGCTACATTTATATTTTTAATGTAATTTTTTCCTTGGATTTCTAAGCTGAGATTTTCAGATTTGTTATTTCCCATTGTAGGAGAAAACCCAGTGTGCAGAACAAAGTCATGGCAGATGGCATAGAACCAGGCTACTGCAACTGTCTGTGATATGAAGAGTCTTTCAGTGAACAGACCTTTGGACCATGGCCACATCTCCACTGTTCCATGTTTTTGTAATGGCAGCTTACTTTATTTATGAAGGCAGGCTATTGAACTGATGTAAATAGCTCCTATTCTGTGCTCATATGTTGTGCTACTCTTAAACTCAATAATTAGAATTTTTTTTAAAAAAAGGACAGTGTTCCTGACCATCTTTAAGAAGAATAACTTATTCTAACCAAGATTGATCTTATTTTATGTAAATCATCCATTTTACATCCTTATTGTCCCTATTCTTTGGGTGGTATTAATTAAGAGCCATCCGCTTTCACCTAATGTCGATCCACTCATTCTTTCAATCACCCACAAATCCCACTCATTCTTATTTAGCAGGAGGTTTCATTGCAGGCACTACTTCTTTCTATTCATCTTTCTTTCTCCTGCCAAATCTTCTTCTTTCAGAAGAGTCTGTCCTTGACCCATTATCTTCCTTCCTTTTTTCACATCTCTTAGTGGCCTCTTTTGGCTGAATGCTTTAGTGACAATCGCTACATTGACAATTCTGAAACCTTTCTGTCCACCTTTAACCTCTGTCCCAATATGTATCTTATCTGTCAATCAGAGCTCCCCTCTAGACATTCAAATGCATACTCAATCTATTTAAGAATGAAAGAATCCTTTATTTTGTCTTTCTTCCATTCCATCATTTAGAATCACCTTAGGCATCACTCTTCTAAAGCCTGAATATGCATTTTGATGCATGTCAAGATCAAGACACATCATTAATGACAGACTGTTCCATGATCAGAGGTCTTTCACTGGGAGGTGTTGAAGCTCACAGATGTGAAATTGAGGAGAGAAGGCTGGGTATAGGAGATGACTCAGGAATGGAGTTTCCTCCTCTCCAAGTCCAGAATATCCATTTATCCACTTACTCAGAGGTGATTAAATTTTAGATCACAAATTTAGACCAAACACACACACACACACACACACACACACACACAAATGATTTGGAAACCAGAATATTAGAATGTAAATTTAAAGTGAAAGATAGGTCTTTCAAGCTGACATGAATTAGTAATTTCTTCTGGTCAGGAAGAAACTGCTGCTTTAAGTGAGTTCAGTAAGAAAAAAAAAATAGACTCTGAAAGATGCTTAAATACATGAGAACCTCAGGGTGTCACTCCCTGTGCAAGTCCTCACATGAGGCGCCCAAGCTCTGCTTCATAAACTAGAGTCAAATTTAAACCCTGACCTTAAGCCCAAGCTCTCCTTTTGTACTAAACCAGTCATTTCTCAAGTGGTCATTTATGTTGATTTCTACTAATTTTAATTTCAGAGAGTAATATTTCCTTCACTTTGATCCCTCTTCACCAAATGGAGGGTAACAGATTGCAGACCCTTTCACTAATCACAGGAAGTATTTTTATTCTGGCCCAAAAGACCTTTTAGATAATCTGTATTTCACTGAAGAAGAGAATCATATCTAAAAAGCACCCGCAGTAAGTAGTTAATCTCTTCTATCACCAGCTCTTGAAATGAGATTCTTGACAGCTTTTTTGATGACTGTTGGGACTAGTTCATTTAAGTGTAACTGATACAATCCAGGAGGAGTTAATTCTTTCAGCACAGCAGTCCTGAACTTAAAAGTGATATTAACTTATATTAAACATAGTTAAATCCAAAACTTTAAAAAATGCAATTGTTTCAAATAAAGAAAAATATCAGCCTGGTTTAGTAAAATGCATAATTCAACAATGATGTTTTTAATTACCACTTTGAGAATTACCTTTATTATTTATTTATTTATTTATTTATTTATTTATTTATTTATTTACTGCACAGTCCTTAAGAAGCATCATTGTATATGGTGAAGAATATGGTCTCTGGGGCCAGACTCTCCAGATTAAAATTCAAACCACTACTTTCTACCTATGTGACATTAGCTTGTCCTCTAATGATCCTGCACTCCAGTTTCATCATCTATAAAAAAAGAGTTTTTAGTAGAATTGACCTCATTGGTGTGAGATTAAATAATTTAACATATCCTATCTAACAAAAGAGTAATATGCAAATTGACCGTCATAAGATGGCTTCCCCCATGTGGTCAAAGATGGCCGCCACAAGATAGCCAGCAAGGGAGGGCAGTTGGGGGGGGCCCAGGCCTGCAGGGGAGAACAGTTGGGAGGGACCCAGGCCTATAGGAGAGGACAGTTGGGGGGG
>PVJC01004722.1:0-35801 GCA_004026665.1 Murina feae | reverse complement strand
CCAAATCATTCCTTCTCTGATGAACATTTGTTACATTTTCTCAACCACTATAAGCAATGACATAATAAACACCCTTTTATATAGACTTCTTATGTATTGCCACTTTTATTTCTGTAGAAGAGAGTCCCACATTTGAACCACTGGTTAGAGAGTGCATGTATATTCATTTTAATTGATACTATCAAATTAGAAATGAGATGGTTACTACACATATAGTTTTGTTCTAGTATCTGATATTTGTTTTTTGAGGTATAGCAAAATAGAACTATTTCCAAATTCCAGGAAATTGTGTGTGTGTGTGTGTGTGTGTGTGTGTGTGTTTATATTGATAGTCTGATTCTATTCCTTTTCTAGGAAAAGAGTGAAAGGACCTGAAGATAACTGAATACTCATTTCGAAGAGGTGGAGTTGATAATCTTGGCAGTGCAATGCCGCGAGGCCACAGAAAGGTTGTCATAGTAACTATTTTTCAGATGCTCATCAGAATTACAGGAAATTGTACTGGGAAAGACTATTATAAATTAGAAAGTAATTGATAAGCTTGGACAATATTTTTGTCAGAATTCAATGGGCAGAAAGCAGATTCTAGGGAGACCTATGAAGTAATTGAACTATGGGAAAGAAGGGACCTAAAATGTAGACTATACTGTGTCAAGTTCTTGTAGTTATAGGAAGAAAAGTGATGAAACAGAAGAGAAGTGATTTAAAGAAAAAAAATCTTAAAAGACAGTAAGTTCTAAGCATATGAACAGGAAGATAGAAAAGAGACAATGGATGTTGATGAAATTGAATATTAAAGGACATGGAGCATGTCCAAAGGAAAAAACAAGGTTGGATCATAAGTAGAGATGGAAGACTTAGTTTTAAATGACCATAAGAAGACTTGGAAGCTTTTGCTTCTGGAATTATTGATAAAGAGTGTTTGACAATGCAATGCATACACACAGAAATTGTGACAGTAGTATCATTGAAAATTATTTGTTTCTGAAAAATAGTTTGTGTGTATGTAGACAATATGTGAAATGATATACCCTAAAGTATTAATACAAGTTACTTTTCTCAATGAATTTCATTCAGTAAATATTCAATGCCCCTCTTGTCAGATGCTGTCTATCCCAGTGTTTGGAATATACAGTTGAGCCTTGAGCAATGCAGAGGTTAGGGACTGGACCCTGTGCAGTGGAAAATCCATATATAAGGTTGACTTGATGATTATTTAAGTTGTCTCTTAACATCCACAGGGGATTTGTTCTAGGGCAGCCTCCTCCTGGATACCAAAATCCACGGACATGGAAATGCCCCATATAAAATGGACACAGTGGCCCTCTAAATATGAGGATTACTATCTGCAGATCAAAACAGTACATGTACTTATTGAAAAAAAAATACAGGTACAAGTGAACTTGTGCAGTGCAAACTTGTGTTGTTCAAGGGTCACCTCTAATTGCAGACAAGTCTTGGCCTTTACAGAATTTATATTCTAGGAATGAGGAAAATAACAAACATATAAAATTCATACTCCATAATGAATGATATTAGAAAAACATTAAGCAGCAGAGTAGGGAACGACAGGGACTGTTGTTTTAGATAAATAGGCTTCTTTGAGCAGGGGCCTGAATGCAGTGAGGAAACAAGTATATACCATATATTTTCATGTATAAGATGCTCCCATGTATAAGATTTCCCCCCACTTTTCCAATTCAAAATTAAGAAATCAATATTTTAAACATAAAACAGAACACATTTTTTATTTAATAACCATCATAGGTAAGGCTTACATACCAGTACTATGATATTATGCAGCATATCACTTTATTCAGCCTCTGTTGCATCAGTGCTCTCCTCTTCATCACTAATAGCTCCAGACATATCAATTTCTTCTACTTCTATTGTATCACTGCTGTCTTCTGAGTCACTGTCTATAAAGTGAGATCATCTTCATAAACTGGTGGCATTTTCTGAGCTACTTTTGTTCATGTTCTCATGGCCAACCCTTCTCTCCTTATGAAATTGAATCACCTTTTTGTCTTCCCTGTAAAATAAACAATGTTCATTTAGCTTGCAAACATTCTTGCCTGATATTGAATAAGTGTGCCTGACACACAGAAGCCACTCTGGCGCTGCTCCGTAATCCAAGTCTTAAGCCTCTGCTCCAAGTTTGCCCATTTGCTGGTTTTCCTCTTAAGGCCTGCTTCTTTTTTGGCATCTTATGGAGTTGTTCTTCCTGTTTTCTCCATTGTCTGATTATACACTCAATGAGAGGAGGTCCAAATTGTCTCTCTGCAGCTCTATCTCCATGCTCTTTTGTATATTTTATGACATTCGGTTTGAATTTTGCAGAGTAAGACAATCACTTACTGGTATTTATCTTTTTATTTTTTGACATCTTTATGAGCTCAGAATGCTCTGGTTCCTGTTGCAGCTGATCATTCTCAACCTCCATCTTCAATTACAGCATCAGCTGACATCAGTAATGATAAGGCTCATGATTGGAGGAAGCCTATTTGACAAGGTATGGGCAGCTATGCACCCAAGCAGTTCCCTCCTAGGCTGACTTCCGTGTATAAGATGCCCCTTGATTTTCAGTCTAAGTATTTTAGAAAAAAAATGCATCTTATATATGGAAAAATATAGTATCTGTGGGAAGATCTTTCAGGCAAGGAGTGAATGACAAAGGATGAGGCCAGGGACATACAAGGAGTGAGTATGACTGAAGTGAGGTGAGAAAGGAGTAGGGAGAGCTGTCTATGTAAAGATTTGTTGGTAGCAGGAAGAGCTTTAGATTCCATCCCATGCTGAAGAATAGGAAGCCCAGGGAATAAGAGGAACCAAGGAGAGAGGTAGGAGGCTGCAGAAAGCCATGGGGAGGTGGTGGTGATAGTGGTAGAGAAGGTAAAATGAGATGGAATTCAACATAATTAGATTCACTGATTTGACTTTTTTGTTATTTAGATTATTTTCTTTGCAATGGAATGTATGATTTTTATAATTTAAGTCAAACAACCTAAGTAATGTTATAACTTTGCTAAATATCAGGCTGACTAACATAGTTGGGCAAATAGCATATTAAAATAACAGCAGCTCACACAATGATAACATGTAAAGTAAAACAGAATTCTAATGATAAAATGGTAGGCAAAAATGCAACTCTTTTCAGTGGGGTTAAAGTTGAAAGTTAACTCCAATTCTAGGAACCAGAGGTGGGTCTTAAAGAACTAAACTGTTTTCCCTCTAACTCTACCACGTGTTACATTGAAATTATGACCGTGTTTTCTAAAGTGCCTACATCAAGACCCATGAGTGATTAATCAAATCAACTGGTTAGCTATAAAGTTATTTTTATGCAAACAGTTGCAGACTTTGTTTTTGCATGCAAATCATTTGGGCTATTTTGAACTTTGGAGTCCTTAAAATCAACATCTGGGGAGTCACTGCTGGTGAGTTTCCTGGGGTCTAAGCGCACATTCAGAGTCCCAGTTTTCCATATGTTTTGATAACACGGAGGAAAAATAAGCACATTAAAAAACATTAAATATCTAATGTTACTAATAAAAAAATAACATTGAAAAATCTTATGCCATCAACTGAACAATTACAACGCTGTCTGCTGACCAACCAGGAAAAAAAAAACAAAGGCAAAACAAGTTTACTTTTCTTGTCCTGACTTAAACTTCCATTTGAAGATTGCTAAGGGATTGATTTTCTCTCTGCTTGCGAGATGAAACCAGGGAGAGCTCTAGCCTTGACAGGCCAGCTGCTGCTTAAATTACAGCCTGACCTCTGGCTTGCTGGTGGAACAGGATTTCCTTGACATGGTTTTGTCAAACTGTCCTCTCCCTTTTGCAAACCTCAAGATAGGACACAATGTGCCAGCAAATTCTTCCAAAAATCTGGCAGAGAATAAACTGGCAACTTTCCTGGTAAATTGTGGTTGTGAAATATGAACATAGACATTTCAGGGAAGGGAAGCTTTGCAGGGCACCGGGTTGTATAGATAGCCACTTCTGAAATGGAAATCTCTGTGCTGAGGTGTGTTTGGATTTATTTCAAATTGTGGTCTGATGACTTGAACACTGAAATTGGTCATTTAAAGTGAAATACTTTAGATTTATTTCATACTTCTGTTTATACATCGAAAAACGGGACTATTGCTGTCACTCACCCTAACTATAGAGATGTGTGCCATGATTCACTCATTTGGGTCTGCCATCAACTAGGAATGCTAATTCTACACGTAAACCTTACAGCTGACTTTTTCTAAGTGTTTACCAGTGCCAGCTCACTAACATTAAGTGAAATAATTATTTGGGCGGTCAGGACTTCTTTGTTGGCTTTCCAAGACATTTCATAAAGTCTCAACTCGCATTTATTTTAAACAGAAGGAACCAGCTACCTTTCATGTTGAGGTGGGCATCGCTAATGCTCTATTACCAGTGGGGATGTTGCAGATAAGCTGCCAGGTGGTGCGGGAGAATTAATTAGCCAGGCACTCAGAGAATGTTCAGAAGATCTGCCTTTATTGCAGATCGCACTAGTGCCATGACTCAGGGCAGTCAGTCTCCAAATACTGAGTGGTGAATATGGACGAAGCTTTCCCTTGATACCCCAAGTACGAATCAGGCTTTCAAACCCTTCTTAGACTTTGCAGCCCCTCATTAGTTGGGATGGGGGAAGTGAGTCCACACCCAGAGGCCTGCCAGCACTGGTGCCAGACCCTCCAGGGATTGTATATGATTCATGGTTTCTGGCCTCTGTAAAATGGGAGTATTCTGGGAAACAGGTTCTGCAAGGCAGGACAGGCATCACAGGTAAGAATGGAGTTTATTGGCAAGCAAGAATGTGCATTTATCGGCAAACAAGGGTGTACATCAGAAGGCAGGTTACTGGCACAGATTCAGAGAGCTAGTCCCCCAAATGTCTTATTTTCCCCTTCAGGGAGAGCGCATTGTTTCCACCTGTTGCTCATGGGAGTGGGATTCTTGTGATATCCCAAGAAAAAAAGTTTCTGAGACTCAAATGGGATGATGAGGTATTGTAGAAAGCTTTATTTCTGTGGAATTATAGCTCTGAGTTTCCAAGGTCCTGTTTTCCTTCATCCAGCCATGGAGGAAGTATAGCTGTGGCTTCAGTAGGGCTAGAATGAGGGTCAGTGCCCAGAGTTCCTCTCTCATGTCAGCACAGTCCAATGCAGCATTAGGCTAGCTTAATTTGCATGTGGGATGAGCCCAGGGCCGCATGGCTATGCAGGAAACATGGGCAAATGCGAGGAAGCAGGAATGGGAGAGCCGCACAAGCCAAAAGCCAAGAGCACGAACTCCTTTGTTTAGGGCACTATATCTTCCTTCATTTTTGCGGGCTTTCAGTGGCAACACCCATTCTGGCCAATGACCTCTGTTCCTAGGTGTAACCCAGACACCTTGTCTAATCATCCCAACTTCAGTGCATATGAATCTCTCTCCCCATCGTTGGAACCCTTCCCCCAGTGATCTGTTGGAAATGGGCCTGCCGTTTCCTGGGGAGCATGAAATTGAAGCTTCCTGGTAAAGCTGCCTAAATGACATGTATATAATATCTGGCCTTCCCTTTGCTCCTTTTATATTATTAATAACTAACTACTTACAATGGTATCAGCTCCACCTTCTTATAAATGGTAAAATTTAATCCTGGGGTTTTGCCAATATCTCTCTTTCCTCCCCTGTCTTTTCCTAGACACTGTCACAGCAACTAGCATTACTAAAGGCTTTCAAGTGACATATACTAAGGAAATGTCTTTATCTGCAGCATCTCATTTAAACCTTGTGACGAACCAAGGGCAGGTGATAGGGTTATAATTATCTATGAAGAAACGGAAAAGATGTCGGTGAAGTAGCAAAGTTGACATTTAAACCCAACCTGTTCATAATTCTGCTCTTCGATTCTCAGGAAATCCATTTAGTTTCAACACATTTTTTCCCCCGAAGTTAATTTCGTTAGGTTATTTTAAGGAAATGATCTCCCAATCTCTCAATGAGGTATTTTTGGCCCATAAAATAATCATAGAGTTTGAGCAGTAAAAGTATCTTCCTCTATGTGTCTCAACTAACATGTCAAATTTCTGTGATGTCATTTATGCCACTTCGCTTTACATTTGGACCTTGAAAGTGTAGTTAATTCTCTGACCCAACAAGCTTGAAAAAATCAAGAATCTGGCCCTCCAACCCACCAAACCTCCCCCCTAATCTTATTTACCCCTGATACAATCATCTTCACTTTTGGTTTGAAAAAAATAGAAAGAGAGAGAGAAAAAAGGAAAAAGAAACTGCGTGGTAATGAGATCGATGTCACAAAGTTGGGTCTTTAAAGCGGCACCTATTGTTCAGTGGAGGAGTTGGACAGTGCACCCATGAACACATGTGCACACACACACGCACACGGATGCATGTCTTTTTTCTTACTTGGTTTAAGGAAAAGTGAAGAGCAAAGCCCCTGTCTAATGGGCTGATGTGGATGTTGCTCCAAACTCCTTACAAGGCGATCATCCTTGAGAAGGGGGTTGAGACTGATTTGCATATGTGGGAAGGTGACACACTTCTAAGGAGGAGTTCAAGAACATAATTTGCTTTTGTTTATTTTTATTCCAAGGCTGGAACATACCTCATGCATTTCTTGGTACATGTATGGTACTTAAAATTTCTGAATATGAATAAATGAATGGATAATTTCAGGGATAGTCTAATTTATTATATTATTAGCAGGTTTTCATAGTGCGATCTGGAACTTTCAGCTTGCACACAATAAACAATTGTTGAATTTTATTTTTAATTATAAAATTCTAAATTATTCTGTAAGCTCAGTATTTGTATTCAGGTAAATAAAAATGTCATCAGTGACACATAATAATGTGCATCATCTAAAATTACAAATTAATGAAGTTTGTCAGGACTTTATTTTTTGAAATTTTAAAATACAGGGGTGGGGAAACTAGGTTTATAATTGTTCATATGGACAATAATGCGATAATCGTATATAATAAAAGGCTAATATGCAAATTGTTCCCTCCACCAGGAGTTTGACCTGAATTTCAACTGAGAGTTCACCAGTGGCATTTCCCTTTGGTTCGCCCCACCCCTGATCAGCCCGCCCCCACACTGATCAGGGTGGGCCGACTGTATCCCACCTGGGCATGAATTCATACACTGGGCCACTCATTAATAAATAATAATACAATAATGAACTCTGTGTTTTTCTGTAAAAGAATTCCCCCCGTATATGTCCTATATGACTGTCATGTTTAGTAAACTTTCATTTAATTTTAAATGTTCCACTAAAAAAACCCACTTTGTGGGCTACACTTTAATAAAAATAATCATAGAAAATTAGTTACTTGTTCATGAGGTAGCCTCTAATGCAATCAGAAAGGTTCCAACATCATTGAATTGATTAGGCAATAATCAATTAGCCCATGTTTAAAATGTGCTGTTCTATAGCACTTAGAACATATTTTCAACTATATGGCAATCTGGTGATAAAGCTCTTTCTTTTCTGGTGTAATATTTTTTTTCTTTCTGACAAAACCGTTGCTCTATGAATTTCAAATCGTGTTAGTTCCTAGATTTAACCTTCCATATTTAGAGTCTTCTGTAACCTTCTAAGATTGTAGGAAGTCTGCACATTTTTTTTCTCATTAAGAAACAGGAGTTATTTTTACATTTTGAATAAATAAATGCATATGTAATCTAGCTTGGTAACTTTTCAAAGAAATCAAAATTTTACAAAGATGATTTAATTTGAGTTGGTATTTGCCTGAGAGGCTATAAAATCATATGGCATTAATGCAATGTTATATGTTTTTATTCAACAAATATTACAGGGAACACTACTATGTCCCAGGTGCTGTTCTAGATACCTAAAGCATAAAAAGTGAATGACGCATGACCTCTGCCTTCCAGGAGCACATAGTAGTGGAAAAAAGTAAGCATATAGGGCTCTCATTTAGGTAAGATGGAATAAGCACACATTTTCTTGTCTTAACCACAGAGCACAACCATAAAACTTGGACAAAATGTATGTAACAACTATTTAAGGACCATGAAAAGTAAATAGTGGCATGAAAATTGGTAAGACACTAGAATTTTAAGAATCACCAAATTGGTGGGTTTATCAAGTTTACTCCCTCTGGTACCCCTAGAAACCAGAATTAACAGAGCTCCAGGAGAACCCCTCTAGCTATGGTTTAAGAAAAGGGAAAGATTAGTTTCATAGACAACATAGACATCTGATTCTCTTTTTACCTTTCTACATTATGTGTGCAGAAATGACCATGATAGCCCTAGCTGGTTTGACTCAGTGGATAGAGCATGGGCCTGTGGACTGAAGGGTCCTGAGTTTGACTCCAGTCAAGGGCACATGCCCGGGTTGCAGGCTCAACCCACAGAAGGGGGGCATGCAGGAGGCAGTTGATCAATGATTCTTTCTCATCATTAATATTTCTGTATCTCTCTCCCTCTCCTTTCCTCTCTGAAATCAATTATATATATATTAATTATATATATTAATTATATATATCAATTATATATATCAATTATATATATATATATTTTAAAAGGAGAGATATCATTGAAATCATGCCATCTTGAATAACTTTGCATAACACTTCATTTAGGAGTGTAAGGTTAGAACTTCTCTCTCTCTTCACAGGGGAATTTTATCAAACATTCAAAGAACTAACACCTATACTCCTGAAACTATTCCAAAAAATCCAAGAGGAAGAAATACTTCCAAGCTCTTTTTATGAGGCCAGTATTATCTTAATTCCAAAATGAGATAAAGACACTACAAAAAAAGAGAATTACAGGCCAATATCCTTGATGAACATAGATGTTAAAATCCTCAACAAAATATTAGCAAATTGGGTCCAACAGTATATTAAAAGAATCATACACTATGACCAAGTGGGATTTATTCCAGGGATGCAAGGCTGGTACAATATTTGCAAATCAATAAATGTGATATATCACATAAACAAATTCAAGAACAAAAATCATATGATCATATCTCTAAACGTAGAAAACTCATTTGACAAAATCCAAAACCCATTTTTGATAACTTTCAGCAAAGTGGGAATAAAGGGAGCATATGATAAAGGCTATACTAGTATATAATAAACATACATGAGCATCACTCTCAATGGGCAAAAACTGAAACCATTTCCCTTAAGAATGGGAACAAGACATGGATGTCTGCTTTCACCACTCTTATTCAGTCACTAGAGGCCTGGTGCAGGAATTTGTGCATGGGTGGGGTTCCTCAGGGTAGCCTGTAGAGATCAGGCACAAGGACAGTCTTATAAATCAACTAGGGGCCCGGTGCACAAAAATTTGTGCACTTGGCAGGGGTTGGGGGGGTACTTAATCCCTGCCTGTGCTCTCTCGCAGTTTGGGACCTTGGAATCCATTGGGGCACACAGCACACACGGAGGGCACACCTCCCTGTGTGCTGTGTGCCCCCCACCGATTTCCAGGCCTCAGCCTCAGGGGTGGAGCTGGCTCAGATCCTCTGCCTCCCCCTCTCCCCCCTCAGGCTGCTCAGCCGCCTGGAATCCATGGGGGGGGGGGCACGAGCACTCAGGGAGGCTATCCCTCCCTGAGTGCCCGTGCCCCCACCCCATCACAGATCTACTTCCAGGCTGCAGGTCAGCCTTGGGGCCTGGGCTGCCCTGCTGCCTGAAATCGATCGCGGGAGCACGGGCACTCACAGAGGTGTGTGTGTGGTGCCTCCATAATCACGGATCTACTTCCAGGCTGCAGGACTGCCTGGGGGCCTGGGCTGCCCTGCTCCGCCAGGCCCCAGCTGCCCTGCCGCCTGAAATCAATCGTGGAGGCTCGGACACTCACAGAGGCATGTGTGGCCGAGCTCCCACGATCACAGACCTACTTCCAGGCTGCTTTCTGCCTGGAGGTGTGGGGCTGCGGGCGGTCGCTCTTCCGGCCCCCCCACCCATGTGGCCTGCAGGAAGGCAACAGATGGCGGCGGTGGACACCTCGCCTCCGGGTGTCCGCCACCGCCATCTTGGCTGGGCTAATTTGCATACAGCCGCTCTGATTGGCTGGTGGGCGTGGCTTACCCTGTCTCGGAGAAACGGTTAATTTTACTATTTCGCTTTTATTAGTTTAGATGGAACAGAACAGAGAACCTAGAAATCAACTCAAGGAATTATGCTCAATTAAAATTTGACAATGGAAGCAAGAGCATACAATGAAGTCAAGACAGTCTCTTCAATAAAAAGGTGCTGGGAATATTGGACAGATACATGCAAAACAATGAAACTAGACCAGCAACTTACATCAGACACAAGAATAAACTCAAAATGAATAAAAGACCTAATGTAAGTCGGGAAACCATAAAAATCCTAGAAGAAACCATAAGCAGCAAAATCTCAGACATCTCTCATAGCAATATTTTTATGGATACATCTCTGAGGTCAAAGAAAACAAAGGAGAAAATAAACAAATGGGACTACATCAAAATAAAAGGCTTCTTCACAGCAAAAGAGCGAAAAGGGAGCCCACTGTATGGGAGAACATATTTGGCAATGATACATATGATAAAGGGTTTATATCCAAAATATGTAAGGAACTCATACAACTTAACAAAAGGAAGACAAACAATCCAATAAAAAAATAGGCAAAGGACCTAAATAGACACTTCTCCAAAGTGGACATACAGATGGGCAAAAAACATATGAAAAGATGCTCAAACTTACTGATCATCAGAGAGATGCAAATTAAAATGACAATGAGGTATCACTTCACATCTCTCAGAATTGCTATCATCAACAAATCAACAAATGACAAGTGCTGAATGTGGAGAAAAGAGAACCCTAGTACACTGCTATTGGGAATGCCAACTGGTGCAGCCATTATGGAACACAGTAATGAGTTTCCCCCAAAAATGAAATAGGTAACTGCCATTTGACCCAGTGATCTGGGAATATATCCTAAGAATCCTGAAACAGCAATCATAAAAAAATGTATGAACCTCTGTGTTCATAGCAGCACAATTTACAATAGATAAAATCTGGGAACAGCCCAAGTGCCTATCAGTAGATGAGTGGATAGAAAAGCTGTGGTACATTTATATCATAGAATACTATACAATAGTAAAAAAGAAGAATCTCTTACCCTTTGAGACAGCAAGGAGAGACAATGCTAAGTGAAATAAGTCAGTCAGAGTAAGACAAGTATCACATGATTTCACTCATATGTGTAACGTAAGTAACAAAATAAACTAATGAACAGAGTGGATCCAGAGACACAAAAGCATGGAATAGAGTGTAGAATCTTGAAGGGAATGTGGGGGGCAATGGGTGGGTGGGAGATAATCAACCACAGACCTTATATGTATATATGCATAACCCATGGACACCCACAGTGGGGTGATGAGGGCAGAGAGGACTGTGGGGACCAGCTGAAGGGTGTCCATGAGGGGAAAAAGGGGACATACATTAAAAAACAAAAAAACTTTTCTCTCTGAAAATCTAAAGGTATCATTCTCTTCCTAATTTTAGAATCTGTACTTGTTCTGAAGTTTCACTCACATTTTTACATATTGAACTTGTTTTTCATTTTATTTTTAATCAGCATGGAGCAGCTATTTTTAGCAGGTGTGCTGCAAGTATTTTTAAAACATGCAAAACCTGACTGCTTAGGGGCATGACCTCTTTTCTCCTAGATTATTAACTAAAAAATGATCACAGTTGCTGTCTAGTGTGAATGAATTGAAATTATTCTTATTGTTTTCCATACCAGAAAAAAAATTTTTTTTGGTGTGCTACAGAATATTAGTAAATAGAGGCCCAATGCACAAATTTGTGCATGGGTGAGATATGGCTGGCCCAGCCCCAATTGGGGTGGATCAGGGCCCAACTTGTCAGGAGGAGACCACAGGAGGTTGGCTAGCATTTGTTTCCTTACATTATGAATTGTGATATAATACAATTCAAGTTTATTATGTTTATGAGCATACTAAAGGCCTGATGCACAAAATTCATGCACAGGAGGGGGGGGAATTCCCTCCGCCCAGCCTACACCATCTTCAAACCAGGACCCCTCAGGGGATGTCTGACTGCTGGTTTAGGCCTGATCTTTGGGATTGGGCCTAAACCAGCAGTTGGACATCCCTCTCACAATCCTGGACCACTGGTTCCTAATCGTTCACCTTCCTGGTCACCCCTCACTGCCTCTACATGTGGTCTAATTGCCCTTAACTGCCCCACTCTGCCAGCCTGGTCGCCCCCAACTGTTCCCTCCCTGCTGCCCTGGTAGCTTCTAACTGCCCCCCACCAGCCTGGTCACCCCATGCAGCCTGCTGGTTAGTCATTTAGTAGTTCCTCACTAACCTCCCTGCCAGCCTGGTTGCCCTACACAGCCTGCTTGTTCAGTCATTTGGTCATCCCTCACTAATACCCCTGCTGGCCTGGTCACTCCACACAGCCTGCTTGTTCGTCCCTCACTAATCCCTCTAATGGGTTGGTCATAGTAGCCATCTTTGTGAGGGCATGAGGGTTAATTTGCATATTACCTCTTTATTATATAGGATGTTTCATTGAAATACTCTGCATGGTCACAAGCATACAAACACACATGTATAAACAGTATGAAAATAGGCATTTATTCAGTGTTGATTCAGTGAATATTCCCTATCATCTAACCCTGATAGTCTGGATTTTTTTATTATACAAGATTCAGGGTCTAGTTTGGCATCTGGCCCAAACTCTGTGACTTTGGGGAACTAAGAAATCTCATTAAATCAGGGATTGTGGGGATGGGGGAAGAGGTTCTGAAAAAGAGGGTGACCAAGTCTTCCAGTTTGCTGGGACTGAGGGGTTTCCAGGATTTGGGACTTTCAATACTAAAACTGAGGAAAATCCTAGGAAAACAAGGATGAGTTGATCACTCCTAAGTACTATAGGAAGATCTTTGGGATGTTGTGGGGCATATATGGTTTTAAAAAGCTTATTCAGAAACATATTTTTTGTATTATATGAATCTTAGAAAATTATGTTCAAAGAAACCTTTCTTGATTAAAGAAAACATGCAGATGATAACTATAACAATAATGCTATGTCTGTATTAAACCTATTTAAACATTATATGTATATCAACTCATTTATTTTTATTTTTTTAAATGTTTATTTTTATTTATTTTTAACACTTTTTTATTACATACAGTTTGACAAATATTAGTACATATATCTCTTTTTTTTTACCCTCTAAAACGTTCTCCAGACTTTTAAAATATATGCCTATTAGATATTCTCCTGAAAAATTTGCATATACAATGTCACATAATCATGACTTAGACAAACCTAGGATATTAAAGGTTATCACAAAGTTAAAACTATTGTGAATTTAAAATAATTGAGAGACACTGTATGCAGTATTCATTAAAGTTCTTTCTAAATCAATTATTCTAATAATATTTTCAAAATTAAATATACATCAATTAAGTAATAAAATAAACATGCAATAGGGCTCCCCAATAAGCATTGATTTAAATAAACTAATTAAATAGTATAAAGAAAGGAAGTAAGCTAAAAACTCTAAGATGTCACAGGCAATTATGCCAACTTGTTTAAGAACTAAGAATGTATTGTTCAATCCTTAAAAAACACTATTCAGTCTTTCTGTGGAAGGAAAATTAAAATATACTAAAAATACACTCTTTATTATTTTAAAAACTTTCAGAAACATATACAGCAGGACATTAATTAATGAAGCATTAATCAATTTTGTATCTAAAATTTTATCTTTTCTTCAACTCTTAGAAATATCTGAATTATATGTTTAACTGTAGACCAATATTCTGAGGTTTCACTATTTTATTTTTGATTCCTTTTCTTTTTGTTTACTTAGATTCATCATTAAGAAGACTAACTTACCAAGAAAACAGAAAGTTATAAACCTCAATCATAAAGAGATGACACATATTGAGAACACTGGCCTACAGGTCAATAAAATAAGATGTAGCTAATCCTATCTAATAAAAGTATAATATGCAAATTGACCAACACACAAGATGGCCACCCCCATGTGGTCAAAGATGGCCACACAAGATGGCCAGTAGGGGAGGCAGTTGTGGGTGATCAGGACAACATGGAAGGGCAGTTGGGAGGCAAGTTGGGAAGGCCTGAAAGGGAGGGCAATTGGGGGCAATCAGGCCTGAAGGGGAGGACAGTTAGGGGGGACAAGCCCTATAGGGAAGAGCAGTTGGGAGCAACCAGGTTGGCAGGGGAGGGCAGTTAGGGGCAATCAGGCCAGCAGAAGAGCAGTTAGGCATCGATCAGGCTGGCAGGAAAGTGGTTAGGTGTCAATCAGGCTGGCAGGGAAATGGCTAAGGGCAATCAGGCAGGCAGGCAGGTGAGTGGTTGGGAGCCAGCAATCCTGGACTGTGAGAGGGTCCAGATTGGAGAGGGTGCAGACTGGGCTGAGAAACACACACACACACACACACACACACACACACACACACACACCCCTCATGCATGAATTTCATGCACCGGGCCTCTAGTTATTTTATAAACTACAACACTACTAAAATAATGTAATTATTTAGAGACAAATTGTAAAAAGCATGTTCATTCATTCATTCATTCATTCAACAATCATCCATGACCTCTCTTTCTCTCTTTCTCTCCCTCTCACTTCCTCCCCATCTAATTCACTATAGCATCTCTATCTTCAAGTGTGCAGTCACTTTCATTATTACTTTTTATATAGTGATCTATTTGCTTCCATTCTTGTCCTTCAAGAGTCCATTTTAAACATTCATTCAGATAGGTCAAGTTTCAATGGACATGAGAATCTGTCATGGCTTTGATTAAAACCTCCAGTGTCTTCTCATTGCACTTGGAGTAGAAGGTAACATTCTAACAAAGGTCTAATGTATATATTGCCCATACCTTTTAGCTTCCTGACCTTGTCTCCTGTCTCTTTTTCTTACTGCCCACTTCTTTTTTATAGCAAAATTAATTCCTTGCTGTCACTCAAATATGCAAAATGCAATCCTCAATGAGGAGTCTTCCTCAGGAATTTGGCTCTGTTGTGCTCTCTCCCTGGAAAGCTTTACCCCAATGTGGCCGACTCCTGTCCTCCTTCAGAACTTTGTCCAAATATCAGTCAATTATTGCACTGCCTCTTGATCACCTTATTTAAATAGAAAATCTCCTATCTCCATTCTGTATTCTCTTTCCTCTTCCTTGCTTTATTTCCATATCATCTGTCAACATCTAACATACTATGTAATTTACTTGCTAATTTATTTATTGAGTATCATCCTATTGGATTAAAAGCTACATAAAAATTAGAGATTTGTATTGGTTTTGTTTTCAGCTGTATTTCTAGTGTCTAACATTATAAGTGCCAAATAACAGGTTCTCAACAATAAGTATCAAACAAATGGCATTTTTATTGAATATTGACTTGTATGATGTTTAGAAAGTAGGAATGAATTTGAATGTAAAGTAGACAGAAAAAGGGTTATTCTCAGGAACTTTACCTTTAAAAATTTGGATTCAGAAATTTAGGATAAAAATATAGGCTCCTGCAAGAGCCTGAATAAGTCACAGAATCTCTCAGGTCCTCAACTTCCTCATTTGTAAAATGGGGCTCCTAGTCATACCTACCTCACAGGTGGCTGGAAAGATTAAAGGAGATAATAATGAATACCAGAACAGATAGTGAATTATTAGTACTGAGTGATTTGGAAAAATAACTATGATTTTTAAATGGAGGAGGCAAAAAAGGGGCCAAATGATGACTTAAGATTGAGAATAACATTTAAAACATTTTGCTAGGTCACCAGTAAGTGAGATCTATGAATGAAAAGAATAAAGTTTGTAGGTAGATAGGCGATATGCCATTGTGGGAAGGGAAGAAAAATTTTGGAAAGTAAGTTGTAGTTAAGGAAAAGTGCTAAGTGCCATTTCAGGTATACGTTCTCCATACGTTCTTTCCAGAGCCACCATGTAGAGGATGCTTCCTGAACAAAAGGGTCTGGACAAGTGTACGGGAAAGGAGTTAAAATCCAGTCTATGCTTTGTTTGGCAAGGCACAGGGTGTAGGGTTGCATCTGCATGGAGAAGGGGTTTCATTTGCAAATGGGCACAAAGACACTCCATGGTCTATGTCTAGCACTTCACCTTCCAGCTCGGTTAACCTCAGAGGAGGTCATATTATCCATATCTCTCTCTCATAAGGAAGCCTCCTGTTTCTAAAACCCACGTTGCTCTTGTGGCACTATCATATGGTGCAATTTATTGTTAGTATTAATTTATTGCTGTCATCTGTCAATAAAACTTTTATTATGCAATAAACATTTATAGAGCATCTGGAATGTGTGGGCTGAGATATTAGATGTGGATGTGTTTATAACTTATCTCTCAAAGAACCTAAAATACAACTTGAGTGTAGGCATAGGTAGAATCTATCTGGGCTTCTTGTGCAATGTCCTGTTTTGATGATTATTAAAGACACTTACTGATTGAGTTATGTGTTTTTGAAAACATTTACTGATTGATTGATTGACTGATTGACTAGGATCAAAATAGTCTGAGGGAAACCAAATGCCAATGATATCAGACAGTGAAAAATAAGAATGTAAAATAATTGCTAAAATTGGAGGTGTGAATGTGGTTTGTAGCAGGTGAAAACTAAAGACAAATCATGAAATCTTAGGATGTTTCACTTCCATGTCCTCATCTGCTGATCATCTTATTTTTAGTTTTAGTATTTTTATCTTCTGACTTTTTTATGTTAATATTAAATTTTGAAATTGGTTTCACATTAGAAATATACTTAGGATGATTTTGACATACCTTTTAATGTGACTTTACTTGTTCAAATAAATGAACAGGAAAAAGGGGTATATTATCCTAAGGTTTAACTTACAGACAGTTTTTGAGAACTATATCTACTTCCTATAAAGAGATATTATGCCAGTTAATACTCTTCAACCATATCAATATATAAAACTAAATTCTTGTGTTCAAATGCCAATTTTATTAAGACTTTTGCCTGGTAGCAGCAAAAGTCTTGTGAGGCAGATTTTGATTTCAGAGATTTTAAAATAAGAAAATTGGATATCTTAGACTTGACGAGTTATGGTAGTGGGTGAGAAACAGAATTGGTTCTTCACTGGGTGTGGTGAGTGGATAGATATGGCCAGTTCTGCAGATGGTGAGATTAGAGAACCTGGGAGACCAACGTATAAGACCTCACTCTGGACCCCAATAGGTTCAGGTTTGAGTGAGAAGAACACAAGTTCAGGAAGCTCTAAGGAGTGACTTACGAGGGTGCTGGCTGATGATAAGGAAGCAACCCAAGTGGCAAGCAAAGGAAAGCTAGAGGTGTACTAAGGATGGAAATATGTAAGAGGCTTAAGTGAGTTAGATCTAGTGAAATCCAGCATCATGTATATGTAGATTTATTCAGACTGCTCATGCAACCAAAGTAAACAGTGTTATTCTCCCTCACAAAACCTCCACAGGAATTCAAAGGTACATTTGACTTTCCCTATACTATACCAGTATTTGTAAGGAAGAATAAAAATGAAAATTATATTTTGCTTTTAAAAAAATAAGAGAAAATTAACCAATCCAATATGGCACCCCTCTTCTCTAAAGAGATAAGTAAAAGATTAAAACATAGCACAACAAAACAAAAATACCTTGATGGTTATACAATTTGATGGTTACAATATTATTTTAATTCTACTGCTTTTCACTTTGTCCTCTGGTTTTTATACAGCATAACTGGTTTCTACTTTCATTGCCTATCAAAAGCTGTGGTTGTATTATTTGTCTTTAACCCTGGGGAAAAACATGAAAATAGGCTTTATGAGAATGCAATTGGAAGAAAATGTATTTACAAAGGATAATATTGTTCTAATTTGAATATGAACTTTAAATTTATGTAACAAAAACATAGTTTACTGAGATATTATTAAATTATTATCATTTAAAGCAGGGGTTCTAAACCTGTGGGTCATGACCCCTTTGGTGGTCGAACAACCCTTTCACAGGAGTCGCCTAAGACCATCCTGCATATCAGATATTTACACTGCGATTCATAACAGTAGCAACATTACAATTATGAAGTAGCAACGAAAATAATTTTATAGTTGAGTCACAACATGAGGAACTGTATTTAAAGGGCCAGAAGGTTGAGAATCACTGATTAAAGCTCCAACAGAACTGAATTTGATCTTACCTCTATTTAGATTCAAATTACATGGGCTTTTTCAATAGAAAGAGTGTACAGCTGTAAATGAGAAAATATGCAGATTTCCTCTTACGGGGGCCACATGAGAGTAAGATGATTTACCTGTGTGGCATGTGACCTGGGGCTAATGAGCGGTGGGAGACCTGAAGAACCATATTGCAGTCTGGAGATGGAGGAAAGAAATTGTGTTCACTTCAGGATGGAGAGTCGTCTGGTTTGCATATGTCTCCACGTAGTCTTTGAGTTAAGTTGAGACTGCCTGTTTGTAAGCTTACAGGTGCTATAAAATCCCTCATAATCTTCAATCTCATTGCATACTATTTGCCCCACTCTTTCTGTAGTCCAGAAATTTGTTCTTTAAACAAAATTTTATGTATGAGTCATGTGATACTCTGTGGTTCTCCCATAATGTCACACCCTTCAAGCAGGCTGAGATAGTGTGTGTGTGTGTGTGTGTGTGTGTGTTTTAAACCCTTAATTCCTCAACTGAAAGACTTGCATGCATGCATAGGAGAATAATCAATGGACACAAGAAACTGGGGGTTAGGGAGGAGGGGGGGAAGGGCAAGGGGAAAAATGGAGATCTATCTATCATTTGTTGTAATACTTATCTATCATTTGTTGTAATACTTTAAGCAATAAAAAATAAAAATAAAAAATAAATAAATAAAAGTCCACAAACTAAAAAAGCAAACAAACAAAAAACAAAAAACCCTTAATTCCTCTCTCCTTCCTTCCCCAACTAGAAACATTACTATTTATCCTTCATTTTTTTATATATGCCTCCTTTTAGAAGCCTTCCAGACCTCTACAGGCCAGGATAGATTATTTATTTTGTTCTTAACATCTTGCTGTGTTTACATCTGTCATAGCCCTTAACTAACTATTTATAATTACCCATTAATCTTGCATGTTTTGCCAATAAGACTGGAAAGCAATATGCAGATGATGTATTATAGAATTGTACATTTGAAACGTACATAATCTTGTTAACCAATGTCACCCCAATAAATTTAATAACATGGAAAGTAGACAATATGTCTAAACACCCTTGGTTCTAAAGGAAGCAATTCATATTACCTGTGTGTTACATGTTCCTTGCTGATTATGTTAAGGAATTATAAGAATGATGAGCTCAGACAATGATTAGCTGGTTCACAAGAAGAGATCTAACAAAATAGAGAGCATGTAAAAATCAGGAGTCCCACAGGATTGGAAAAACTAATGGTTTATCTCACTAAGCAACCGGATATAACTACTATTATTCAAAATCTTTTTTCCAAGGATGACTAATAGTCCTACAGTAAGTCAATACTCTGGGTTAGGTATTCTTTGTGATCCCTGATCTTCAGGATTAAAAATGTATCACTAGTCTACTTTTTTTTATTCCATACTTTAATTTTCAGAATAGTCGTTTTTACTGAATTAATTTTTGTACAACTGAGATCCATGTCTAAACCTGAGAGAAAATAGAAAATCATACCCTCCCCCCCAAAAAATGTGTAAGATAAATAACCAGTGGAATTTTTAGTGATTTTCCTTAACTGGGATTGATGGTGTTTTACACACTGGAAGAATTTTGTACCCAAATTTAGTGACAAAATGAGCAGCGTGTGGTGGTGACTGCTATCTATTGCCATAAAACATCCTTTTTGCCCTTTTTACCACCAATAGAATTGAACTGTAGCTGGGACATAGTTTCCCAGCCAGAGGCTACATACTAGTATTGCAGCCCTTCCTGTGTGTGGCTCTCTGTGGCTCTGTGGTCAATCTCCCCAGTGTGACTTGGGGGCAGTAATGAGTTCCCCTTGCAGGCTTCTGTTCCATGCACAGTGTTCATGTGGCATCCACTGAGCCAACTGTTGTTGTTTCTGTCCTTCTGTTAACTGTCTATGCAGGTGTGATTCTTGATGCCCCAACATGACATCTTTACACATATGAGGCACTGGAAATCCCAACAAAGCTGAGCACAAATCACTTCACATAGACACTATAGAAAACATTTCTTCTCATTGGGTTGTTACTGCTTCCTAGGCATCTATCCAGGAATCAAGGATTTGCTTTACTCTCATGCCCCAAGACCTATCTGAGAATATGTTGCCTCCCCAAAGCATAGCATGGGAAGTGATGAAACACACCAATCTGCTTTTTTGGGCACACACCAACTCTTCAGTCTCTGTCTGGTTTCTCTCTCTCTCTCTCTCTCTCTCTCTCTCTCTCTCTCTCTTTCTCTCTCTCTCTCTCTTTGTCTGTCTCTCTCTCTCATTCTGAGTGTTTTTCCTCCTCTTAGCCCAATACATTACTTTCTATTATTGCAAGGCTCTGATTATAGAAAATAATCTGACTCTTTTTGTTCCCAAAAATGTATGTACAGGCCATGAGTCTTTTTAATCACCCTATTAGATGAATGTTTTGAAATTCAACCAAGAAAAAATATCTTTTTCCTCTTCTGTTCCTTCATTACAAATACTTTTCCTAACATAATAAATAGAAAACCTTGCTATCAAAATAAAAAACAAAAGAGGAAAGAAAATGTCAATACCCACCCAACAAATACTAGTGTATTGAAATATATCTTATGAGAAACTTGATTTCTGGAAGTCAAACTTTCACCCAGAATTTCTAAAATACTATTGTGTCTTGATTTTTTCACTACAATATATATATGACTATTTCACAACCCTTATTCATGTAGTCTTGTGTTGGTTTTTTTGTTGTTTTTATTTTAATTAGTAAAAGATTAAACATTAAGTACATATTTGAACTTTCTGTTTTAACATATTTCAAAAAATGTTCTAGCTATCCCTTTCCCTATATTATTACACTGAGCACACTATCAACAACTCCATTATTTTCTACATATTTTCCCGAACATAATTTTTTCAATAAATTTAGATGAGTAGCTATTAACCAGCATTATTTCAAATAGTAGGGAGTGCTTTCAAGATGAAGAAGGTCTTATCCCTATTTGAGAGAAGGTTAGGAAGTATTTTTCATAGTGCAAGCCTCCTGCATGCCCTTCACCGGGGATGGAACCCGCAACTTGAGCGTGTACCCCGACCAGGAATTGAACCATGACCTCCTAGCTCACAGGTCAATGCTCAACCACTGAGCAACACTGGCAAGGCACCTAATTTGATACTTGTGGACAAAGACACTCACTCAATTCTGAGTTTTGAGTTATTGTGAAAGATCAATGGATGTGGGAAACTGGAAATTACATAATTAAAATCTCTTAGACAAAAATAAAATAAATAAAATAAAATAATAAAATCATTTGTTTATATTTCACATTTTAATAGGAAAAATTACATGACGCATACCTGTTTGTGAATCTAAAGCTGGTTCCAATAAAACACATGATCCTATATAATAAAAGAGTAATATGCAAATTGACCCTAACAGCAGAATGATTGGGAATGACTGGTCACTATGACACACACTGACCATCAGGGGCAGATGCTCAGTGCAGGAGCTGCCCCTGGTGGTCAGTGTGCTCCCACAGGGGGAGTTCTTCTCAGCCACAGCCAGGCAGGAGCCTCTCCTGCCTCCTCAGCAGAACTAAGGATGTCTGACCGCAGCTTAGGCCTGCTCCCCGCTGGCAAGTGGACATCCCCTGAGGACTCCTGGGCTGCCAGAGGGCTTGATCGCCCGGGGAGCAGGCCTAAGCAGCAGGTGGACATCCCCTGAGGGGTCCCAAACTACTAGAGGACACAGGCCGGGCTGAGGGACCGCCCCCCCACCCCGAGTGCACAAATTTTTGTGCACTGGGCATCTAGTAATATAATAAGAAATTATCCTAATTTTAATTATACATAGTTGATTTCAAATTGAGCAAAACAGATCATGAAAATTTCATGGAGGAGCATAATCTTCTTACCAGTGATGGAATCCTATTTCTCTGGAGACTTGATTGGTTTCAGAGAAGGTAATCTTGGAAACAGTTGTCAACACGTAGGGTCCAAGATGAAGACTCCAACTTAAAAATCAGGGAGAAAGGTCGTTTGGGGTCAAGGAGAGAGTAAACTGGTAGACCGAAGAGATGCTCAGGCCAGGACCCAGATACTGGTTGTCACACTGTAAAGTGTCCTCCCACCCAGTTTCAGGTTCTTAAAAATAGATGCGGGATCCTAGTGATTTTCCATGTCAGAGTTTGGGGAACAAAACTATCTTTGTTATCATTGCGATGAATACGTTTAGTGGTCTTCTCACTGACTGGTGAAATTCAGAGAAGAAAGATTACAAAGTCATCAACCACAAGCCCATCATGAAATACACAGGAAAAATGGTACAATCTGTTTTCTTTCTCTAAAAGATGAATAGACTCTCCAGAAGGCCTCATGTAGAACGTGAGTGTACCTCAGTATAAGGAAAAAAAAGCATTTATTTAGAGGTCAAAAGAAAGATACCAATTATCATAGATATTCTACCACCCAGTGCGAACTGCCTCATCCTGTGACACATAAAGATAGACAGGTGGCAGGGAGGGTACAAGTATTTGTACTACAATTTCCTACAATTTTCTGACATGCTTTTGTGACTTAATGTGGCCTGTTTGCCAGAGACCTGCCCAGAATAGCATTTCATAAAATAGCCACTTTGTGGAAGCTGTCTCAAGACATCACCAATGTCCACCTGTGCTAATCCTACTGCCTCCTCTGTGACATCGCTGTAATTGACGTTTCTATGCTATTTGAAGCTGACCAACTTTCAAAACTCTCTCCATTCTGTTCACTGAGAGGTCCTGCCTCCTGATTCTTCTAATCCTCTCTGATTGTATGTTTTTTTTCACAATTTCCCCCCAACACTCCTTTTCCATTGGATCCTTAAGATGTAGGTTTCCCCTTATATTCTGCAGTCTGTTCTCTTATCTTCTATCTCGGTACTGTTTCCCTGGGAAATGTCACCTATCATGGATATATAGAGGATGCCCATCTAAGTCTGTGAAGACCTTTCAGATTTCTCAGAACACTTGTACCCTCCATTTGCGCTGCCACTGAAATCTGATTGCAATTCCATAAGGTCGAGGAACATTTCCACTCACTCCTCTATAAACTAGCTCCTAGCACTGTGCCTGCCATACAATGTTATTTTGTGTGTCTAAACAATGCATGCACGAATGAATGAGTGTTTACTAGCATCTACATGTGTTATAAAATAGATTTGGATGCAGCTATTTTTTGGTATTAATTTAAAGCAATTCCCTAGTCTCAAAAGTGAATCCATGTAACTTTCTTAACAAACGTATTTAGTTCCCTGGCCTTCAGCCCTTCTTCATCAAATGGCTTTCTACTCAATTTTATTTTTAAAAGTATGTTTAAAAATATGTATACTATAACACAAAACACATATTTTAGGATAATGAAGGGAACAGCTAAATATAAAAATAGTTTTTTAGAAAGAGCAATCAAGCTAACAGCAATGCCCTTTAATATATTAATTTTAAATATTTGGCGCATTATAGAGTGGTGGAGAAGCCATCAGTCTGGTGCAATATTTTGGTTTTGGTAACAGCTACCGTTTTATTTTCGATACAGACACAACACAAAAAAAAGTTACAGCTAAAACGGGTCCCAAAATTGAATGATTGATTGAGACACAGGATATAAAATTTCAACATAGAAGCTGCCCTTTTGCTAACTTCCATTGCAGTGGTAATTTGTTTACCTTCAATGAATACACCAATTGCCCATTTATGTTAATACTAACATTTCAAAATATCACGGGATTATTACCATGTCATTTACAAGTGTCATTTGCTGACTTTTTCCCAAGAATCACAGATATTTCATCCTAAGAGGAAATGAAGAGATCATCTTGTCCAGTTCTCTGCTTTTAGTAGGCAAGGAAGGTATTGCTATTCTCCTCTTAGGAAGGAACCACTTTGAATGACATGAACAAAGTTCGCTGCTAATTGGTGCTGCAATGCTAGGTTTCACATCTTCCAAATGCAGCGTACTTGTTACTTCCTGGATTGCTAATTTCCATCTGCAGCATTTATTGCACTGAACTCACTTCATAAAATGCCATTTTGTTAGGGTATATTTAGAGGTCCACTATTCTGAGTCTCAAGGAAGAAGGGTACTTGTAGACCATATAGGACCAAATGAAATAAAGGAAGTACTGATATTCAGGCTCGATCATTGAACTATAAAAATTTGAGACACAAAACAAGAAAATAAATCACTAATTTTAAAGAAAAACACAGCTATGATTTTAAATAATCATATTTGAAAAGTAAAGTAAGGGTCAGAGTAATGTCCGTAGTTGGAAAGAAATTCTAAGTCTTTATTTTTCTCCCATTCAGAATGCTATGAATAACTAGTAAAATCCAACTGTTCTTTAATTTGAGGTATGCCTATATATGAAGATGAAATTAAGTAGAAAAAATGCCAATTATGTGGATGTTTTGACTCTTGCTTTCCACTACTGATATCTTCAGGTAAGAGATTTGTAGACAGCATCTATAAGTTATTGTATTTATGTGATAAAACCAAAACAATGCAAGCCCTTGTCCACACTCTTTCCAAAACTCCCTCAACTGAAAGCAACCATTTTACTCCTTTGGAGATATATTACCCAGCAGTACAAAACGCCCATCTTAGGACCCAGTTACAGCTATCTTCTTCAGGCATTGTTCAATGTTCTGGTTTTAATAACTTTTCTCCTATTTCCTATCACCACAGCAATTCCTATTTCTTTACAATATCCAGTGCAATATATTCTGTGGTGGTTGCCCCAGCAATTATCCATCTCTGCACCTTGCAGTTACAACATCTTACTTCTAGGTGCTGACTACAATCAGACCTAGCCAATCAGAACAGTCCATTCTCCAAGCCACAATGATTGGCGTAGGGAAGGACATGTACAGGTATTTGCCCCAATAAAAGTGAATCTCGTGACTTGTTCAGACTTAGAAGAGGAGGCAAAATGCTGTCTCTTGCTGTGAGTGGTGTGGTTTGTAAATGTGAGACCTGGATCATTCCTGGCTATTGTGTTCATATGAGGAAGCAATTCTGAAAATGCAGCTAAGTCAGCAAAAGGAGAATGCTGACCAAATCAGAGAGAAAGCAATGACCAATCACACTTGAAACTTGTTGTCCTCTTCATCTTTCAGCTACAAATCCTAAAATCCGAGATGAATACAGAGGCAAGGAGCCAGTTTGAGTTGGTTACCCTTTTACTTATAACTAAAAGCATCTTAAGAGTTAACAGGGGGGAAATTATGGTGTTACAATGTACCATAGAACATGAAACTTGCTGAGGATGTTGGTCCCAAAGCAACAGGAAGTCCTGTTCAGGAGTGAAATAATTGGTAATTTTGCTGTGTGTCACCTCATTAAAGGTGTGTTCACTATGTTATGAACTACTCATGTTATAATTATGTGATTTGACAAAATAACTCTTTCAAATTATTTCACTTTTAAGGCCAGCTTTTTAAACCCAAGAGTGTGATTTTCTTATACTGCAATTTATAATAAGTTAGTTTGGAGCCCAACAGAATTACCTGTTTGTCTCTCAAATCGTACAAATCTGTTAGTGATACAGGCAGAGTGAACAAAAACAATATGACCATACTATGCATTTAAATGAAAAGATAATGCTATTCCTTTAACATATACCATGATATTTCTTAATTCTCTTCTGTACCATTACTCTTTTTTTCCAAGCACCCCACAATGTTAAAAATTGTACTTATTTTATAATCAAGGAATATCTAATAAAGTTTTGGTAAAACCTTGATGTTCCCAAACCTCAAGTTTTTGTCAGGGTTGTTATTTTGTGCTGTCCTTAATTTTTTTATTTTTTGTAGAAACTAAACATAACTGAATTGCTACATAGGACATGGCTACACAGAATTTTAGTCTCAGCTGCATAACCAAGGCAGATGGAAAGAGGCAGCATCTGCTACACATTCTGGATAAACATTCTGTAGCCTCTTAAACTAATATAAATTCAAGGTGCCCAGTGCTTCTGCCTGGGCCACTGGCTGGCATCCAGGAAGCCTGGTGAACCATCTGTCCATTCACATTTATATTGAATTGTAGAAGACATCTATGATGTTGCCTCAATTTGTCTTATTTATGAATGTGGTTCATAATGTGCACTTGGAAGAGCCCAGGGCTGGAAATAAGGAATTCTGGTTTCTACTCATTGTTTTGGATCTAGCTAGCAATGTGACTGTAGGTAGAATGTTTCACTTTTGATGGCTCCCTTTCTCATCTGTCAATCACGGAATTGAACTAGATGTCGCCTAAGAGGACTTTCAGATTTCATGAAGAGATTTTCTGCAAAGCAAAATATAATCTCCTTTCCCTGTGCACAGGGCCTAAGTACTATGTTTTGACAGAATCCTTCAAAAACTGAAGAAACAGCTTTGGACTTATGAAGAAGCCATGTGGACTAAATAAGCTGTGGTAGTGACTCCAATAAAGTACTAGTTTAAAATAGACACTATCTTTGGGCACAGCGGAGCATCCATCCATCCTGACAACAACCATCCATTCACCCATCCATCCATCCATCCATCCATCCATCCATCCATCCATCCATCCATTAATCCAACATGTCTTAAGCTTTCATAGTCATGGAGATGCCTGTATTTGCTCTGTGAGATGGGAGGAATGTCAGGAAAGGGCAGTTTTTCTGTGCTCAAGAGTAACTCACAATCTAAAGAGGGAACAGACATGAATGATTGATGTACTAACTTATTTTGTGGATTGGGAACTAAGCATCAGAAAGTGAAGGTGAATAATGAGGCTCAAGTAGAAAAGACTTAAGTAGAGAACACTCTGGATGCAGGAGACAGATTGCTTTCAGTTGCTTACTTTCCCCCACCACAGTTAGAAAACTACTCAACATAAATTCACTCCATGATTGCCTAAGAAATGTAGATGATTAAATATGTACTTTATAAATCAATTCACTGGATAAATGTGAACCCACTGAGTACTGGACTGTCACTGTTTGTTCCCTGAGGCATCCCCTCCAATTAGCAGAGAGTCTCTATGTAGTGGACACTCAATAAATACTTGCTCAGTGGCTGTTGGGTCAGTTCATTTGAACTAATTCTAACTGAAGAGGTGCCATATTTTCTTCATTAATTTTAAGTAGAAGGCCCAATGTGTCCTAAGAAGGAAGGAAATTAGGCTGATTTGTGAACAAAAAACATTACCTTTATGCAGTAGGAGAATATGATGAGATGACTACATAATTTTAAAGAATTTTAATACTGAAAATTATTGGCTACAGAAGATAGAAGTAAGAACTTTGTTTGGTCATGGAGCTTTAACAATTCTGTCTAATACAGAATTGTTCAATCTGCTGAACCCTGATTATGATTACATTTACTCAAAAACCCCTACTACCTTCCAAAAGCCAAGAGCAGTTGGAGGAGCCTCTCAGGGGATGGCAGTCAGAGCCAGAGTGGCCAATTTTGAGCAAAGATTTCAGCAGCCTACGAAACAAAATTCTGAGAGGCCTTGGAAACTGCAGCGGTAGCCACAGACCAAAGGGTGTGTACTAGTATGTGTCTCTGTGACTGTCCATCATCCCTGCAGGGAGCCTTCTACTGTCACCCAGACAGAAACCGTAACAATATCATCAACATTGTAACAACTACTATAGATCTTTTTTTATTTTTCAAACAAAGGAGATCAATATGCATTGCAAGTACTTACTTTTTATTTATATAAAATAAGACATTTTTGATGCAAACCACTGCTTTTATGTAATTTTTACTGATGGGTCCTATAATTTTGGCAAGGGAAATCACAGGCCTGAACCTTCTCAAGAGAAAATAATTTTGGCTTTTATGGGAGCAATAAAGTCATTTGAACCAGTAGGAACATCTGAATGACTAAGGACCAATGTTTTTCATTGTGCAGGCGGGCTGAAGGAATTGGGGCTCAGTCAGATTTGTGTGGGATAGAATAGAGTCAAGTGATCAGAAGCTTTCAGAACATTTTGTGATTTGAAGGGAAAAGTTTTCAAAGCTTAAAAATTGCTTTGCACTAAGGCATTTCAGATTCAACCATTACAAAAATGGGAAGCATTGCAATCATTCCAAATGGCCATGGTGTGCTGAAGGTAAGGGCAGAATTAGGGGTATTAGAATACTTTCTAATGGTCTGTGCTCCCTCCGTCACTCTATTGGCAGTGATTCTAAAACTCAAAAGCTCCATGTTGTTAGCCAAGTATTGTATGAGATCTCTTCATAGGAAAAAAATCTGAAGTAAATGGTGTTTGAGAAAGAATGATGGAAGCCAGATCAGAGCAAAGTGACAGTATATCCCCTTCTCCTCCTAGTGGCATAGATAATTCACTGACCCTCTGAAGGAAGTTTGCTGAGGGAAGAGGCAGTCCTTCCATTAGAAGTTAACTTTTCATCAGACCTGCTCTCACATGATTAGCACTCGCTAAGGCTGCTGAACATGAGCTTTTCCTTTCCTTTTAAAGAATGGAGACGAATGAGGTGAATAGTAGTTCACCTAGGTATATGTGTGTGGCAGCCACATTCAGCTGTCAATCAGAGCTGCTTCGTCTGCATGGGCAGAGCTCAGATGCCCTCAATGATGGGCAGAGCCCACGTGGCCAGAGTGTCTGTGCCTAGAGATGCTGCTGCCACCCAGGCTCCAAATACGTTTAGCTTACTCCAGTTTGCCAGAAAAATGGCATTTTTATGTTCACTCACCATTAAAATTTGTAGGAAGTCCTGACTTCTCTACCATCGATTCTCCCCTGCTTTCTTATCTTAAACATTCTGGTTTTGATGAGAGGCAGGACTGTTCTCAATGACAACATTTAATATTCGGTTTCTCTGTAGATAGTGATGTTGAGGTGACATAGTGATTGCCAACAAAATGTCAGCCGAGTCTGCTCAGATGGACCTTCTGGGGAACCCAGGGTTTCCTAGGGTGTGGGGTCTCAAATTCATGGACCTGTAAGAGCAACATATCCTGAACCTTGTTAGACATGCAAATCTTTTTCCTACACTCATCAGAAACTGGGATAAGACCCAGAAATCTCTGTATTAAGTGTCAGGATGATCCTGGTGCATGATAAAGTTTGAGAACAAATGACTTAGACCTAGTGTAATGGTTCTTAAATGTGGCTGAAAATTGGCGTCGCTGGAGGTAACTAATGCTTGGGTATTAACCCCGGAGAGTCTCACTTAATTGGTCTGGGATGTGGGTTGAAACAGTGCCAATATCCTGACTGTAATACTGCACTGTAGCTATGTAAGGTGTCACCCTCTTGATTCCATCGTAGGTAAAGGCTGGAAGAGCCTGGTCCCCTGATGGCACATTCCATGCTTTTTGAGTTACTCAGTAATGGCAAAGACTGCAATGGTGTCTGCATTTCTGCTTCTGTTAACTTATTTGTTGAAACCCTCACATTAAAAGTAAGTGATACAGATCCAGAGACAGAGAAGCATCGATCAGACCTCAAACCTCAGAGGGAAGGTAGGGGAGGGTGGGGGTAAAGGGGAGAGATCAACCAAAGGACTTGTATGCATACATATAAGCCTAACCAATGGACACAGACATCAACGGGGTGAGGGCATGAGGGCTACGGGGGGATAAGGACACATGTGTAATATCTTAATCGATAAATAAAAAATAAAAAATAATATTTATTAAAGATTGTTTCAAAATTTAAATTGAAAAAAAGTAAGTGATAAGGAGAGCAATGCCAAGAATCTCCAGTGTTTCCCACTACCCATCTCCCCACCCTCAGTTGTCCTAGAAAATAAAAAGTGGGTTATATCCCAAAAGTACCAAGGAACTTCTAAGTATGGTAGCAATGACAATAGAGCCACGAAGCAATAAGAGAATCTTTGCCTTGTGTTCACTGCCGGATCCCTGCACAGGGCAGACAATGTTTTCGTATATGTTATTGTGAGACGTTTCCAGCCTTCTCAGGAGGTTCATTGGAGGCCCTCAGCCAAGGCTAACAATGGATTTGTCCCAGCATGAGGTATGCCAACTAAGCAAACTCTGTAGTTTAGGCTTAGGGCATTGTGGTTTGTGGCTGTCCAAGCTTACTTGTTTATTGGCCTCTAGGTTTTCCTAAATTGTTGGGGAAACCAGCCCAAGTGGGCACAATGGTTGAAGCAGGAATCTGAGCAGTGTTTAGTGTTTAAAGGCTGGGTTTGGTAAATGAGCAAGAATGGGTGGAGTGGAATTCAGTAAAACACACAATTAGCAGCTGATGATGGCTTTGTTTCATGGCAGGGGAGGGTGTGCACAACTGAGAATAATGCTTGGAGAGAGAACTCAACATAATACGTGGCTTCATCTCTGAGGTAACATAGCTGAACTGAAAAAACAATTTACTTGGAGTAAATTGATTATAAATCTTGGAAGTGATTTCCCCTGACTCCCCTCAGTTACAGAGAAGTGTAGCAGGTTAATGTTTAGTTAGGATATCTTTTCAAACTTGAATGACAAACATACCAGTTTAAAAGGAAAAATAAAAGTCTTCATTTTTCTTAGTAGTGATATAAGATTGCTTTAAAATGTTATACATAAAGATAAAAAAATCAATAACCAATATTAAAACTATCATCAATCCTATCCAATAAAGAGGGAATATGCTAATTGACCTTCACACTGTAGCAAAGATGGTGGCACTCACAGCCAATAAGGAGGGAATATGCTAATTGACTGCCCCACCCTCACAGATGGCAGGGCCCACAGCCACAAGATGGCCAGCAGAGGAGGGCAGTTGTGGGCGATTGGGCCAGCAGGGAAGCAAAGTTAAGGGTGACCAGGCCAGCAGGGAAGGGCAGTTGGTGGGGAACCAGGCCTGCAGGGGATGAAAGTTAGGGGCAACCAGGCCTGCAGGACAGGGCAGTTGGGGATGACCAGGACTGTAGGGCAGGGCAGTTTGAAGGGATCAGGCCTGCAGGGGAGGACAGTTGGTGCCAATTGGGCCAGCATGGGAACAGTTAGGCATTGATCAGGCTGGCAGGGGAGAGGTTAAGGGGTGATCAAGCTAGCAGGCAGAAGCAGTTAGGGGCAATCAGGTAGGCAGGCAGGGAGCAGTTGGGAGTCATCAGTCCTGGATTGTGAGAGGGATGACCGACTGACAGTTTAGGCCTGATCCCTGAGGGCATCTCCCAAGGGGTCCAAGATTGGAGAGGGTGCAGGCTGGGCTGAGGGACAAACCCCCCTCACCCCCCCAGTGCACAAATTGCATGCACCTGGCTTCTAGTTCGATACAAGTGGTTTCTGTTGGAGGAAAAAAATACCATTTTCAAGTACCAAGCTATAATGTTTTATTGATCCACGTGTCAGTCTGGGTCCTCTGAAAAGCAGATACAAGATGAACATGCATCTGATTAAGAGAAACACGTATGAGAAGAATGGGGAGAGAGCTAGGAAGTCTGATAGAAGTTTGACCCCTTGTGAGGGAAGGGCAAATGGAAGGTTGTCTGAAAGTGCTCTAGACTGACGAGCAGTCTAAAGAATCTTGTCCAGACTATCAGGGAGTTAGCCTAAGGTATGTCATCAAAGAATTTCTGATTCTCAAGAAAGAGCCTGCTTTAGTATCCCAACTAGTGTCTTATATACTATTGCACTTACCAGTAGCGTTATTATAAACTAATACATCGATGGGATATGTTCAAGTTAGTACTAACCCCTAAGCATGAGAACATTTTGCAATGGAGATGCCTATGCAACCATGTGATGGTTGATGATTCAATTCTTCCACCACTTTCACACATTGTGAAATATTACTGATACAACACATTGGCCTCCTCTTGCCAATGTTTCTTTATTTTCACATTAAATCTTTGTTCCTTTCTCAGTTGCCAGAAACAATTAAAGAGCAATATATTTTTACCTCACAACCTCATGTTTTTCCTGTGATTACTAATCTAATTTTAATAGCCATTTGTTAAACTGCAGTGTTGTTTCTATGAAAATGTATTGGATTTGTGAAAGACTAACAACATGAGATTTGTTTTTACAATCAGAGAAGTAATTCAACATGAGTAAATGGCTGCCTTTACAACACCGTCTTTTGGACAATAGAACAGAGCAGCTTCATGACAGCCAGCACTTCACAGCACATGAAAAGTTAAAAATCATCATGTTACTAGATTATTTGCCACACACATAAGTATGAATATGCATGCCATGGCAGCACTGCATTCATGTTGTGGTGTGGGATTGTTAGGTGGCTGCCCAGATCACCAGCACCAAGGAGTCTCAATCCCAGCAACCTAATAGAAACAGGGAACTCTGGGAATATATAGTAGCGCCTGGGTATCACTCTTCGAAGATTCTGATCAATTGGCTTTGAGTGGACCTGGGTGTTTATATGCTTTAAATGCACAGGCTTTAAATGAAAACCACCAGTAAACGTATAGTGAGTTCTTAGATTACTTTTAAAATGAGAAAATAATTATCATACAGAGGTCTTACATCTTTTGAAATATAATCATGGGTGGTGCAGCCACTTTGAAAAATACTGGAAGTTTTTTACAAAACTAAATATACTGTAACCATATGATCCAGAAATAGTGCCCGTTGGTGTTTACCCAAATGAACTGAAATGTGTGGACATCAAAATCCTTCACACAGATCTTTATAGCAGCTTTATTCATAACTGCCAGAACTTGGAAGCAACCATGAAGTCCTTCAGTAGGTGAATGGATAAACCGTGTTACCTCAGGACAATGAAATATTATCATTCGATGTTCAAAAGACATGAACTATCCAGCCATAAAAATACATGGAGAAATTTAAAATGCATATTAATAAGTGGAAAGAAATCAATCTGAGAAGGCTACATACCGTATGACTCCAACTATGTGACTTTCTGAAAAAGACAAAACTGTGGAGACGGTAAAAAGATGAGTGCTTAAATAGGCATAGCACAGATGAGTTTTAGGATAGTGAAACTATTCTGTTCCACACCCAGTGATGGGTACACATTGTTACATATTTGTCCAAACTCATAGAATGTACAACATCCAGATGAGCCCTAATGTAAACTAATGACTTTAGGGGGTAAGGATGTGCCAGTGTAGGTTCTTGACTATATCAAATGTATCATTGTGGTGTGGCATGTTGATAGTGGGAGGGTTTGTCATGTGTGAGGATAGGAGTATTATGAGAAATTTTCATACTTTCAATTCAATTTTTCTGTGAGCCTAAAACTACTATAACAAATAAAATGTATTAATAAAAATATATAATCATCGTTTAACACTGGCTTAAGGTAAGTGAATGATGGTTTCACTTAAGAACAATAACTGATTATACTGATTAAATGCTCTAATTTCTAGTTTTTCCTTGCATCTACCATGTAAGAGATTTTTTTCAGATCATTTTAAAATGTAAATTTTAAGGCAGTTTGCATTAAATAATACTTTTTAATGACACAGTAAGATGATTCATTTTAATTCACAATACTTCCTAAGTAAAAGAATGTCCACGGCATTGGGGAATATCAACCTGCCCCCAGACAAATAAATTATGTTCAATTTCAACTAGTTACTTACATTGATGCAATTTGTACAACAGAAAAAAATTGTGTAGCAAAGGATTGTATCATCATTTGGGATGAGGAAGCTGGAAATTTCATAATCATGAAAACTGGTAAATTTCCTTCAAAACTGGTTGCTGAAGTTCATTTGTTTTACTCACAGATACCAGGCTAAGAGACAACTACCCCCAAGTTACTAGAACCTCTGAAAAATAAAACTTTTATAGTATTAAGGTGAGTGTGTGCTTTTTGTTTTAATTTAAGTAGATTTGCAGCAAAATATTAAGTCTAAAAGAGTATCTTTAACCTGGCCATGTGGCTCAGTGGTTGAGCATCAACCCATGAACCAAGAGGTCACAGGTTTGATTTCCAGTCAGGACACATGTTCAGGTTTCAGGCTCAGTCCCCAGTAGGGGGCGTGCAGGAGGCAGCTAATGAATTATATTTCTCTCATCGATGTTTCCACCTCTCTATCTCCTTTTCCCTCCACTCTCTCTCTCAAATCAATAAAAAAATAAATAAATAAAGTAGCTTGACGTAATGCAGTAGTCAATGGCTTAGAAATCTTAGAGAATGGTAATCTTGCTTTATCTCTTATTAGCTTTGCAATCCAGGAAGGAAATAAACCTCTTTCAACCTCAGTTTTTTAAACTGCAGCACAGGGATAGTAACAACTCATAGACTATTGTGAGTGTTAGATGAGATAAGGTTGTGAAGCAACTGGCAATCGGTGCAGTTGTGGCTCAGTTGGTGAGTTATTACTATTACTGACAAAAATATATGAGATAGATCCAACAACTCTTGTAATTTTTCTAGTCAAGGGATGGTTCATATGGTTCTTCATTTACTTTTTTTTCCTGGTTCACCAAAAATCTGGGGCTGCTATAATTCAAAATCTATAAGCATATACATTTCTCAGATACAAAATTGTGTATAAAATACCTGAGATTTCAAGGTCCTCCCCCAAATCTACCCAGGAACCCTTTATTTTTAGGGAATTCTATCTCAAAGTGTGTTCCGAAGACGGTGACAGAGAAAATGCAGATTTGGGAAGAATCCTGGGCAATGCTGTCTTAGAGACCACAAGGGCCAGATGAAAACACACTTCATCGATTGAACTCTGTGCATGTGGGGCAGTTTTCTCTGCTAGCTTGAATTCTACTCACCCAGACTTCTGATGCCTGTGGATTCTGCTTTCTTATCTCCAACATCTCTAGGTGTAGGTAGAGCACAGGAGGTTTTGCCTCGGTGCAGCAGCTGATGCAATGCTGTGAGCGCACTCCAGCAGTTCAGATCTTTCTGGCACACCAGGAAGATGGCAACGCCCGCCTGAGCCCCTCCCAAAGCCACGTACACAGTACCCCAACCTTTACGCTCATTAGCTCCCTAAGATGATGTTCCATGATTGGCCACCTCCACCTATAAATACTCTGCACTTCCTCAATAAAATTAGACTTGCGTCACAGAACCTGGTCTCTGGAGTTGTGCATGCATGCGTCCTAGCGCTAGGGGCTCCGTCGTCCTCACCCCTGGGAAATCCCCTGCTTCATCTAGGTTAGACTTTTATTTTTACCAGACCCAGAGTACCTCATTCACATCCTTTTAAACAAACTAAATGTCAGACCCTGAAGCTCACTGTCAAGCTTCCTTCTTCCTTTTAAACTTCCAGCACAAAAATTAGTGAACATGGTCATTTTATTTTCTTTTTATTTTTTATTTTTTCTGTTCTTTTTTTTTTTTAATTTATCTTTATTGTCCAGATTTTTACAGTTGTTCCTCTTTTTTCCCCCATAGTTCCCCTCCTCCCAATTCCCACCCCAACCTCTGACCTTGCCCCCCCATTATCCTCATCCATAGGTGTACAATTATTGTCCAGTCTCTTCACGCATCCCCAATACCCTTAACCCCCAAAAATTGTCAGTCCACTCCCTTTCTATGCCTCTGATTCTATTCTATTCACCAGTTTATTCTGTTCATCAGATTTTTTATTCACTTGATTCTTAGATTCACTCGTTGATATATATTTGTTGTTCATAATTTTTA